>APFE030472712.1:71228-264167 GCA_000404065.3 Pinus taeda | reverse complement strand
TAAAGGAGGTTGCCCCCTCGAAGAGGCTGAATTCTAAGGCATTGATCTATCTTTTCTATCTTTTCTTGAGCTGGTTTCATAACATGGTTTATGAGAACAAAGCCCTTTATACCATAAAAATTGATTCAATTCTAAATAATTAGATGCAATACATACCTTTTGTAACAGTGGTACACCATGTAGATTAAAATATTTCTCCATCTGTAGTATCCAATTTACCGGATCCTTGCCATCAAACTTCCTCATCTTGCTTTTTCTTGATTTTAGGAGCTCGATCTTGCATCTAATGTATCTCTATAATTTTGGATCTTCTAGTTCTAAAATTGCGACCTACGGTAGCCCTCTGTGTCCTCTTTCCAATGCCACCAGTCTGATCGAATTTAGATTCTCCAAGAAAGAGTTATGCACAATCTCCTAAGATGACCTGATTATATACCTTTTCAGAAGAGCGAACTTGTATGAAGTGCCACATGTCACTGTTTCGACCTTAGGATCTGAAAAATATACACATGAAACTACAGTCCTCTTATGAAATTTCAATCTGATTCTCAAAACAAAAGTTATGACTATTTTGCCCAGGTCACCTGTTTCGAATGTAATTCAAGAGTTTGCAAAAATGCCAACTTCCTCAGATCATATCTCCGCAAATATAGCGCAAAAAGATATGAAATTTGGACCTGTGGTTCAGAACGATTTCGACCCAAATGGGTTTTTGTCTTTAGCATCTGAATCGTCGTAGTAAAAAAGTTATAGCGCAAATTCCACGATGACCTGTTTGGAGCAGCGAAACCCTAGAATTCAAAGCTCTAATACCAAATGATATGAAACCAGCTCACAAAAAGATAGAAAAGATAGATCAACGCCTTAGAATTCAGCCTCTTCGAGGGGGCAACATCCTTTACATTACATAAATGAGCAATTCTTGGATGATACAAATGAAAATACCTCCTTTCTATATATAAGAGTTTAAGGGGTCATCATATAATCAGAGCCGACATAATAATAATAATGTAAAGGCACAATAATAACAATAGTGGGCTTCTATGGGGCACAATAGTAACAATATGGGGACTACATGGGTACAACAATATACTAAGGGGGTTGTACTAATAACAATAGGGGGTTACATTAGTAGTATAGGGGCCTAACACCGTCAATCAAATAAAATAATTTATTTCCTTTAAACTTTGTGGGGGTGAAGAATGTACGGGAACTTCATTAAGGTTGAACCCTCGTAATAATTTCAGGCCACACATTGTGGTCAACCATGCTAACATCATGGTGAACCATGGGTGTTGAGTTTTAAATAATCTTCGTGCTCATTTCTTCCCCGCAGCACACCTCATCGTACTCATCAAGCTATCGCTTGATCGTGCCTCTTGAACCTGCATGACCATTAGACAATGGTTTGATTTTCATTTTTTTTTTTTTCTTTCATTTTGTGATAAAACTGAAAATAAGACTTAAATAAAAATGGAAGCTACAACATGTAATATGCATCTCAAGATTGAGGGATAAAGACAAAGGTTTGTGGTCAGAGTCAATCTCGTACCCGTTAAGAAGCTCAAAGTTTGTAATATGGTTGAGCACATGGATGTCATAAATCACATAATTTATGACATTGTTACCCAACTTATGGAAACAAGTCATCTAGCTGGAGAGAGGTCATTTATTAATACCATTACAAATGATTAGGCCCTGGGAACTACAAAGTTTGAGGATCTCGATGCCGAATAAGTTCTCGGTTATGTCTTCAGATTTTCTCTTGAATCTATTAGCTAAGTTACCATCATCATCAAGCCACAATGGGTCGGTGTTAGTAATGGCTATTAAATAATCAAATTATTAGGTATTTGTTTTTACTTATAAAGTTATTGAAATAGACAAATTATGATTATTTAATTTTAATAGTAAGTGGTTAGAAACACATTGACTTGAAAATCTATATGTAATTCCGTCCTAAAATATTTCATACAAATTATTGAATATAAAATTTAAACTTAATTAACTATGAAAAGAAATGGTTGTTAAATAGTCAAAATTATAAATTTATATTGGGAAATTTGTTGGATGAATAAATATAGTTATTTAATTTAAAGAGTGTAAAGTTTTAATTTAATTAACAATAAAAATGAATAATTGTTAAATAATAAAATTATAAATATTCTTAATATTATGAAAATAAAAAGGTGGTGAAATGGGGAGGGGTTATCTATAACCATGAAGGAAATCTAATTATTTAGTACTTCTAGGGGCTTGGAAGAAGAACCAATAACCAAGCTGAAATGTATGACCTTTTGCTTGAATTAAATTTGGCCAAAGATATGGAAATCTCTAAGATTGCAATTCTGAGGGACTCTCTTCTCACAATCCAACATTTATACAAAGGCTCATTTTTGAAAGAAAATCATCTCAAAATTATGTTTCAAATAATTATTGGTGCTTTGGATCACTTTCGCTTTAAGTCCTTTTTTTATATCCTCATATTGTAAAATTTGGAAGCTAATAGACAAGCTAACCTAGCTTGCCCCCTAAAAGTGTGCCAAACTAAAATAAGTGGTTCTACAAGACGAAGAAACATCCCATGAGCCCTCTCCCTCCCCCTTTGATCCAGATTTAAACAGGAATGCAACAAATTACAGAGATAACCATAACCATAGAGATGCAGCAAAAATAATACTTCATTTCATTAATTGAAAATACTGAAATATGCTTACAAACAACAATGGAAATAAACCAGCTAGGGCGATGGTAGGTTATCTCTAAGAAGAGATGTGGTGGCTACATGCCTCTGAACTGTGTTTCAATGAGGCTCGAAGGCCTACTTATTGTTGAGAAACAATGGAAAACACTAAACATCCAAAAACCTAACCCTAGAAGATGAAATGCCAAACCGTTGGCCCCGTTTGGGTAAATTGGTACATCAACTTCCCGGGGCCGTAACTTTAGCATATGATCTTCGTTTGACGCGCACAATATCTCATTAGAAAGATCTATCCGAGAAATAAAACTTTGGGAAGAGAAATATTTGTACATGGACATATGTTGCTCCCAATTTTCCCAAAACATGTCATTTAGGGCCTCAAAACGGCTCTGGAAGTTCAGGACCCGAAAAATGCTAAAAATAGTAAATTGTGCTACAATTAAGGAAACTGAAAAGCTGAAAGAAATGGTGGGGGTCCAAGTGGACTCGGCAGTTTGGCCACCAATATCACCACGATCATTCCTCCCCCCTTAGGAAGCAATGGTCCCCATTGCATTGAGTTCCTCCATGAGATGAGGAAACTTCTACTGAACTTGGTCCCTAGTTAGCCACTTGCCCTGGTGAAGGAGTTGACCTACTTTGACAAATAAATACAGTTGGATATTCTATTGGTGAGTGCGTTTGATCTGTGTGTCCATGATTTGATCAGTTACAACTTGTTCCATGCAATATGGATTTAACTTTATGGGTGTGAGTTGTTCTACAATGTCGGATGTGTCTAGTAATGGTGGAAAGTATGGCCAAAGGCAGTCCACATTGAACATTCGGTGCAGGCCAAGGAATGGGGGAATGGTGAGCTTGAATGCATTATCTCCCACAATCTTGGTAATGGTGTAAGGACCATATCAGAGTGGTCTGAGTTTCCGATAGGCTCCGGTAAGGTGTTCCTTTTGCAAATGCATCCAAACTTTGTCGCCCACCTAAAACGTGTGTGGCACCCGATGTTGATCATGTCACTGCTTTTACTTGGCATTTGATTTCTCAAAAATGTTGTGGACTTGCTGGCGAATATGTTGGATGTGCTCAATGAATTTGGTTGCCTTATCTGTTTCGGACTAGACATGAGCCGAATCTGCATGAGTAGCTGTAAATGGCATGGCCACATCAATGGGGCATAGTAGCTGGAATCCCAAGCCCACTTGAAAAGGGTTGTGGCCACTCGAGCTGTGAAGAGCTCGGTTGTAGCTGCGTTGAACATAGGAGAGGCTCTCGTCCCATGTGCGTGGATGCTTTGAGTTGTACATGTGCAGAATGTGTACGATCATCCTATTGACAACCTTTGTCTGGCCATCAGTTTGAGGATGCTGTGGACTTAGTGAATTTGGTGTCTAGCATCAACCAAAGGTTGGACCAAAATGTACTGAGGAACCTGCTATCCTGATCTAAGATGATAGACTGTGGGATCCCAAAGTGTACCCACACTCAGTCAAAGAAGAGTTTAGCAGTGGCTTCTGTTGTGATATTCTTCTTGCAGGCCCATAATGGCCATCTTCGAGAACCTGTCGATGACCACAAAAACACAGTCATTTCCATGCTTAGTGGAAGGAAGGGCTGACATGTAATCCATGGAGATGGATTCCCAAGGTTGACTAGGGTAGCCAGTGGGGTATAGAGGCCTTGCTTCTTGATGGTCGGTTTGGAAATGGTGCAAGCAGTGCATGATCTGATGTCCTTCCGACATCCTGTCAAAGATTCGGCCATTAGAAATACTTTTGCGGTACTGCCACCATTTTCTTGACCCCGAAATGCCCAGCAGCCAGACTATAGTGTGCTTCCCAAATAATCTTGGCACGCTCGCTTGAAGGAACACAAAGGTGACCCAAGTGGCATAATAGGGCATCCTGGGGGTGAAAATCTGGAACACGCTGACCCTCCAAGAGTGTCTAGTATGTGTGGCTGAATTCTGGGTCACTTTTGTAGAAAAGTGGCCAATCAGAAGTCTCGTGCCCACAAGAGTTTAGCAGGGTGGTTAATGCCATGATCGATGGTCGACTGAGGCAATCTGCAACATTATTGGTGCTGCCCTTCTTATACTTGATATTCAAATGGAACTGTTGCAGGTATGTGGACCACTTCTGATGGCGATCATTCTACAATTTCCCTTGGGTTTGTATGAACTGTAGGGGTCAGTGATCTGTGTGGATGCCCGTTTCCTTCCCCAAAATGTAATGCTTCCATTGTCGGCAGGCCTGCACAATGAAATACATCTCTTTGTCATAAGTGGGATACTTTTGGAATGTGTCTGAAAGTGTCTCACAATGATATGCCATTGGATGCCCGTGTTGAGTAAGGACTGCCCCAATAGCATAGTCAGAGGCATATGTCTCGACCTCAAATAGTTGTTGCAAGTCTGGTAATGTGAGCACTGGTGCCATGTAGAGGTGATCTTTCAACTATGTGAATGCCTTATGTTGAGATTCAGACCAAAATAATTTTGCTTTCTCTCCTCCCTTGGTGACTTGACTCAAGGGCCAAGTGATATGAGAAAATCCCAACACGAACCTGCGGTAGAAGTTGGCAAGACCTAGAAAGCTACGGAGCTCCGTTAGAGTGGTTGGAGAGGGCTAATCCCAAATGACTTGGATCTTGGCTGGATCCACATGCACCCCTTGTTCATCAATAATGTATCCCAGATACTGAACTTGGGTTATGCCAAAAGTGCATTTCTCCAAATTGGCACATAACTTGTGTTGTCGCAGTGTTTGGAGAACCCGTCGGATGTGGTGGAAGTGCTCTTCCCAAATCTGGCTAAAGATCAAGATGTCATCCAAGTATACCACTACAAATGAGTTGGTGAATGGCCACAAGAAGTCATCCATTAGCCTCATGAAGGTTGCAGGAGAATTCGTCAATCCAAAAGGCATAACCAACCATTCGAAAAGGCCCTCCTTGGCTTTGAAGGCAATCTTCCACACATTGGAGGGTTCGATTGGTACCTGGTGATATCCTGATTTCAAATCGATCTTGCTGAAATATTTTCCCCCCTTTAGTTGGTCCAAGAGGTCATCAATATGTGGGATCGGGTACCTATTACGGACAGTGATATTTTTCAGTGCTCGATAGTCAATACAGAGTCTCCAAGTCCCATCCTTCTTCTGTACCAACACGATTGAGCTCCCACAGGGCGATGAACTCAGACGGATGTGACCTTTCTATAGTAGCTCTTGAATCTACCTCTTGATTTCATCCTTCTCTAGAATAGAGCACCAATAGATTGGTCCATTAGGCAGTGACACACCTGGGGTCAAATCGATGGAGTGCTTGACCTGACAGTGCAGAGGAACCCCTGCGGGGGAGGTGAAGATGTCCTCGTACTCCTCCACAACTGTGTCCATCTGTAGTTGCCGTGCGGAGAGGCCATGTCTGGAGGTCATGGCCACCGTCATCTTCTTTCCTTGAGGGTGTATCATCAGGAAAACAAATTTCCCGGTTTTGGAAATGAGCTTACTGCATTGTTTTGTAGTAACCAAAGAGATGGCAGTAGGCGGTCCTACCTCTAGTATCTTGTACAACTTATTTCCCAAAGTAACAATAACAACACGAGGCCTTGATTCATACACAACATGTAGCTTCCACAAGTATGGTTGCCCTAATAATACATCACAATCTTCAAGGGGAGCAATATCACACAATACCTCATCCGTGAAGGGCTTGATGTTGTATGGAAAGTGACAATACTGGCTCACGTGAAGATCCCATCCTTGGTGAAGCCACTCGATGGTGTATGGTTATGGATGTGTTGTGTCCGGTAAGCCTGGCCGCTTCACGACCTCTACCGAAATGAGGTTCTTTTGGCTCCCGTTGTCGATAATGAACTGTAGCGAGGAGCCCTTTACCCACATCTGTGGAAGAGACACTCCTCCTCCTCTAGATCTTCGGGTTCCTCCTTCTGTATCTTCGTGGTGGTAATGGTGGCATTGGGCTTTGCATCAATAATCTATTTCCCTTTATCATTCCCCTTGTCGGGTTCTAACTTAGAGTTGGAACATGCATCTGATTCTGAAACCTTTAGCTCAACCACCAGTGGCTACCTAGCCTGACACTCACTTGTGTTGTGAGTGGAGCTCTTATGGAACTCACACCACTTTCCTGTGTCCTTTTTTGGCTTCACGACGTTGTTCTTTGCTTGCATCTTTGGTAGGTTGTCTTAGGCCACCCTGCCTCGGCTTTGTCCTTTGTTCTGCAGTTTGGGGGCACCTTTCCCTTGCTTCAGATTTGCAAATCCAAAGTCTCGATTCTTTTGTTTAAACTTTTTATTGACCTTGACGGCATATTGGCATGCCATTTTGAGCGAAGGGATGTTCAGGAATTCTATTTCTTCTTGGATATACTTGTGCAGGCAACCGTGGTATTTGAGTACCAAATGTTGCTCCGAATTCTTGATACCCAACTTTGTGAGAAGGGTATGGAAAATATTGGTAAACTCTCACATGTCTTGGTCCCTCCCCTGCTATAGCGTGGTCCACCTTATGTATTGATCATCATAGCTTCCGACAGGGTAGTACTGCTCCTTGATGGCATCTCGAAATGAATCCCAAGTGGGTGCAGCTGAAAATAGTGGTACTTTCATCCTTCTACTCGTAGTAGGTTTCCCGCTAGTGCTTGACATGGGGGGCTACTTTGAGAAGAGCGAAAATAATATTTTCCCGATTGGAAAAATCATGAACAGAAAAATAACCCTCTGGCAAATTTAACCATTTATCGATGGCATCTGCTTCTATTTGACCCTCGAATATGGGGATTTCAAATTTAACTTATACCTTAAACGATGTTGCATTTCCAGAGTAGCTGTTGGAAGCCGATGCGTCGCCCCTGGGTAGCCGCTAAAGGATCTGGGCAAAGCTATCCATCGTCACTTTCCTTTGTCGCTCGAGGGCTTCTTCGAGCAAGATTTTGATAGGATCTCCTGCTCCCTCGTCTTTCTTTTCATCTGCCATGGGAGGCCGTTAGGATTTGCAAGGCTAGTCTTGCAAAGGTTCGACCAGTTCAAGCCCTAACTCCTTATATATCTCGACCTCGTTGGGGACATGCAAAGAAAAACCAAGAAAAAGCAGACTGCTCTGATACCACTGATCCAAGAAAAATAGGAAAACAACAAATTACAGAGATAACCATAAACATAGAGATGTAGTGGAAATAATACTTCATTTCATTAATGTAAATTACTGAAATATGCTTACAAACAACAATGGAAATAAACTAGCTAGGGCGATGGTAGCTTTTCTCTAAGAAGAGATGTGGCGGCTACATGCCTCTGAACTGTGTTACAATGAGGCTCAAAGGCCTATTTATCGTTTAGAAACAATGGAAAACCCTAAACATCCAAAAACCTAACCCTAGAAGATGAAACGCCAAACTTTGGGCCCCATTTGGGTAAATCGGTACATCAACTTCCCAGGGTCATAACTTTGGCATATGATCTCCGTTTGACGTGCACAATATCTCGTTAGAAAGACCTATCTGAGAACTACAAATTTCGGAAGAGAAACATTAGTCCATGGACCCATGTTGCTCCCAATTTTCCAAAAAAACATCGTTTAGGGCCTCAAAGCAGCTCCGGAAGTTCAGGACCCGAAAAACTGCTAAAAACAGTAAATTGTGCTACAATTAAGGAAACTGAAAAGCTGAAAGAAACAATGGTGGGGGCCCAAGTGGACTTGGTAGATGGCCACCAATATCCACCTGGATCACCCTTCTATCTTAATGAATCTAAGATAGACTTCTTGTGTCGTGGGAGTTGGGGTTAATTCTCTTGCAAAGGTGTTGAGAGACTATTCATCTAAGTTAGGTTATCTTCCCAGGAGTTATTGACAATAATCGGTATTCTTGGAACATAATTGCTATGTCTCTTGATTGGTAGATGGGAGAATTTATATTGTGTGAATAGTTGCATACCAGGAATCACAATAA
The DNA here is from genome assembly GCA_000404065.3 of Pinus taeda. Taxonomy (NCBI): domain Eukaryota; kingdom Viridiplantae; phylum Streptophyta; class Pinopsida; order Pinales; family Pinaceae; genus Pinus; species Pinus taeda. Next base: position 255,493 of record APFE030472712.1, on the reverse strand, counting down.
TTCATTGGGATCTTAAGGTCCCATTATCTATGCAAGAAGTCTCAGTTCATTCATCTTTGATTCAATAATTGGCGGCTATGCTCACGCTTGGGAGTGCATGTACGTGAAAATAAATTTTATTACATACTCAAATTTGCAGAGGGGAGGTTGCAACTTGAGCAACACAACAACTTCAGGAGCTAATCATGTCTTATTATTTGTTCACGAAGTCTCTATTTATTCTTGTCTGGTTTGTGCCAGCCTAATTTGTAGCTCTACTCATGCTCAGGCGTGCTCTTCTATGCTAGCTTGTGTTCCTCTTTTGCACCCTTTCAAACTCAAGTACCTCTCTTCCATGTCTATCGATTTCTCATTTAAATTAGATCTATGTGGTTCTTGTATCCTCTTCTATGGCATATTATCCCTAGCATTGTGGACAGTTGTAACCCCTTTGTTCATTCTAATTGGTAGTGGTTTCATTGCACTTCCCTCATGGTGTTGTTGTTTGGCCTTGGTATGTCGTTGTTTCTTTTGCTTTGACTAGAAGCCTTAGCACTGGACCAATGTCTCCCATAAACCTTGTCCTCCCCAACACCTAGAATCTGCTCTATTGTAACCAAACCATGTCAAAGAGGAAAATAAAATTTCAAGTTTCAGGGGGTATTAGTGATTGTATAAGGTGCTACTAACAAATTAAAGTTTTACAAATGGGGCATATCCAATCCCATAAAGATAAAATTCTTCACCAAGACGATGAAATTGATGCGTTGCATAGGCAGCTGGAAGACCTGAAGTAGCTAATGATGACAAATGAAAACTAGAATTCCACAAGTATGCAACATCTAGTTGATTGGAAAATTGTAGTTCGATCTCAACATGACTCTGACAAAAGTTCTCTCCTTTTCTATGATGGTGTCTTATTGTAAATGTATTTTTTCCTTGACCAATTTTGTAAGGTCTATGTATGCCATTCTTTTATAGTAGTCAATTTTTAGTTTATTCTTTTTTATGCTCTTGTTAATCTCTCTTGGGAGAATCCTCTATAAGAAGAAACATTGTACCAAATTTCCCCTGTATTGGTTGCGTCCGAGTACAAATTTTAATAGAAACTTTACTCATTTATGTTAAAAAAATGTGTATATGTAATGAAAAGAAATAATTATAAAATATCAAAATTATAAATATTATATATTTGTAGCTTAATCAATATATTTTTTGTAAGTTTAAATTGTATTATCTTAGAAAATCAAGAGAAACAATTGCATTCGTCATTAATTATCATCATGTCTGACCCTAAATAGGTGGTCTACTTATGGAATAATTGGTCCAAAGTTCAAGTACCAACATTATAAGCATAAATAAATTATCTATATGTTCATTGTAATAAAAAAAAACTAGAACTAAACATGTAAACTCAAGTATCTCAATACGTGCCCGAAGTTGTGTCTTTAGCACTTGAACCTAGAGGAGCATGAGAATCAGGTTTTCACCGGAAGTGAAGCTCAATGTGAGCTATCTTCTATTCAATCATGTCTAGGCTATAATTTTGGTTATGATGATATCTTTTCATATCATCCAATCCAATAAATAAGTTCTATCTTTCAGCTTATTTATCCATCCAGATTCTTCCCAAAAGAGGCTTCATCTTCCACTATAGTGTTAAGGCTCCATAACAATGCTTCCTTCATCCTTGGGTGTTCCCCAGGTCAGGAATTCACGTGGATAAGTCTTCCAAGATTTCAAAATCTGAGAAAAATTGTCTTTCTTAAACAACCTGAGTCTTTCAATTATGGATTTCATTATGGGTATTAGGGGGGATCCTTGCTTGATAGCTCTCAATAGCCTCCTCGGCCTACTCCTGGGATCTATTGTAGCCTTAGGGGCCACAACCACCTCCCCCCCTCTTGTTGCATATTCTTGGTGCTCTAGTTTCCACCAACAACACTGGGCACTTGTACTAACACTCATTGGGTTTGACACTAGGGTAGGGGAGACATAGCTAACTGTCCTGGTATAGATTGAATTACTAATTTAAATCCCACCCTCATGCTGCCAACACAAACGGTCAAGAGAATAGGACCACGATAGGAGAAGATGACACTTTTCCATTAAAAAAATCACACACGAGATTTGTTGTTGACAACTACTCATGAGGGTCAGCAAAGGTAATGCCAAATGGACCTTCCCTTTATAAACCAATTCGCTACCGCATAAACCTATAAAATCCCAAAAATGGATAAAAAAGACATAAACCCAGAAAGAGGAACACAAACCCAGAACATCCCAAATACAACTCAACAGAGAGCGACTAGAATCAACACAAACAAGTGCACTAACAGATACAATAGAAGCATACATGGTAACAAAATTTTTAACCGATAAGTTATTCAAGCTATCACAACAATAACTCTAAATCATTTGACAAGTAAAATAATTTCTAAAGTTGTACCAGATTAAATGTCAGGGATAATCCTTAAGATTTGAAAACACCTAGAAGAGGTAGAAAGCTACCATTTTACTGTAGGTTAGGGGAGGCATCCTACTCCAAGAAGGGGTGTTAGCATTTGAATTCTCAAGCTCAAGTAGGCTAAGAGGTTCCCTGTAGTCGTTTCCACCATTATCTTCTTCAAACGAATCCAAATCCTACCCCTAGTTAATCCTGGTTAATCTGCCATGTCAGGCATAAACCAGTGGATCCCTTGCTCCTTTCCTCAAACACCATCAAAATTTCCTATCTAAACCAAATCTCGCTACATTTTTGCCATTGTCTCAACCAAAATATTTTCGAAAGTCTCTCGCAGGGCAAGGAAACAACCCCTTGGTGCTCTGAATAACCAGGTCATACCTCACTCCTTCATAGCTTTATCACACCTTTGAAATTCATGTTAAAGACATGGATTAAGTTGCCTTGCAGCTACATGTGAGGAGGCAACCATGCCACCCCAACATTAATTCGCCTCGTAAATATAAGGTGGCATGCACGACCCCCTAAATTCCTTTGTCTCTCGGGGTTCACCTTATCGGGGATATATAATTAAAATATTATATACAAATAAATTTCTTTTACTTCAAATTTTAAATATATATATATATTTTTAAAAAATTTATAAAAAATTTCCATTCTAATCCAAAAAAATTAATATATTAATAAGTTTTTAGCTTTTTCCATAATAATAAACTTAATATTATAAAAATAAATAAATTAATATTAATTTAGGTTAAGTAAATATTCCATTTCAAATATATTATCAATAAATTTAAATTTTGATATAATATATATATTTTGCATTATTTTAAAATTTCAATGTAGATCATTCCAAGCATCAAAGTTTAGATTGTAATCAATGTCAATCTACATCAAAGGAAATCATATCTAATGACCAATAATTTAAGAGCAAGTATATCAAAATAAATGTTATGCAACCAACTCACAAAATAGAATAAGAGATAGATCAACGACTTCAAAATTAGCCTCTTCGAGGGGCAACCTCCTTTACATTACATAGATTAACAATTATTGGATGATACAAATGATAAAACCTCCTTTCTATATATAGGAGTCTAAGGGGTAAAAATATAATTAGAGTCGACGTAAAAATGATAATGCAAGGGCACAACAATAATAATATTGGGCTTCTATGGGGCACAATAACAACAATATGGGTACAATAGGGGCACAGATATAAAAATAAGGGGCTACAATGACAATAATAATGGGGGAATACACTAGTATTATAGGGACCTAACATGCCCCTCTCCTTCAAAAAATTGTTGTCCTCAACGCTTGAGTAGTTTGCGATGCTTCAGTATAAAATTCTCATCCTCCCACATGGAATCTTCAACGGATAAGTTCTTCCACTTGATGAGATACTCTGGAATTGATCGATTTCGTAGCTCTCGAGTTCTTGTTTCTGTGATTGCTTCAGGTTATTATATGATTTTTCCTTCCTTGTCAAGTTCTGGCAATATTGTTTGAACTGGGAGCTTGTCACCTATAACCTTCTTTGAGCATGAAACATGGAAAACTGGGTGCATTCGGGAAGATGCAGGAAGCTCCAATTTGTATGCCATAGTACCAATCTTTTGCAACACCTAGTATGGACCATAATACTTTGGTGATAATTTATTATCCTTCTTAGCTTTCTTGAGGGACATTGTATGTATGGTTGTAGTCATATAAATACCCAGACACCCACATTAAAACTTCTTTCTTTGCAATGTTGATATGTTTGTTGTTTCATTCTATTATGTGCCAAAGTGAGGTTATCCTTTAAGAGTTGGAGAACTTGTTGTTGATGCTCGATGTGATATTCCACTGCTTGACCCTTAGAATTTTCTCTTAAAGATGATGTGATGGATGGTGGATAATATAAAGTGCCATAAATGGGGTCATTTTTGTTGCAGTTTGGAAGGAAGTGTTATACCACCTTTCAGCCAGAGGCAACCACTTGGCCCATTGTGTCTTTTTATAAAAAACAAAGCAACAAAGATATCCTTCCAAACATTTTAAGTTTTCCCATCATATTTAGGGTAATAAGATGAGCTATGAGCTAACTAAGTACCCAGACAAGAAAATAATTCCGTCCAAAAATTTCCAGTGAAAATGGGATCTCTGTCGCTTACAATAATCTTTGGGTTTCCATGTAGTTTTTTGAATTGTTTCCATTAATGCAGTAGATATTGTACTAGCTTTAAATGGATGAGATAATGCAAAAAAGTCTGCATACTTGGTAAGTCTATCAACTACCACCGTGATGACACTCTTTCCTTTAGACTTGGGTAAACATGTGATAAAATCCATTGAAACCTCCTCCCAACGTTGACTTAGAATGGATAAAGGTTGTAACAAACCTAGGGTCTTAATTGTCTCAACTTTATTTTGTTGGTAAACCAAACATTCTACCACAAACTTTTGAATATCAGATTTAAGGCCATCCCAAAAAATTCCTTCTTAACCTTGTGGTAAGTTTTTAAAAATCCTGAGTGCCCTCCTAAGGGAGAGGTATGCAATTCCAGAAGAATCTTTTGTTTGAGTTGGGAATTATTAGAGAGGTATAAGTGATCTTTGTACCATAACAAATTATTTTTCTATCTAAATGTATCAAACGTACTTGGATCTTGCTGCAAATTTTGAATCAGTGCCCACACTTCTTCGTCATTCTTCCATTCATCCCTTGTTTCATTTATCCAATCTAGTTGGATGATAGAAATGGCACCAAGCAATGCTTTCACATCCTCGTCCTTTCTTGAGAGTGTATCTGCAACAACTTTTTTCTTCCCTTTATTGTAGATGATTTGAAAGTCATAACCCAAAATCTTTGTGACCCATTTTTGCTGCTCTTTTGAATATAATCTTTGTTCTAAAAAGTATTTGACTATCATGATCAGTTTTTACCTTGAGGTGTCTTCCCATTAGGTAAGGTCTCCATTTTTTAAGTGCATGTAGTATTTCCAACCTTTCCTTCTCATAAATAGCTTTGTGTAAATACTTTCCTTTGATTGGAAAACTTTCAAAAGTAATGGGTCTTCCTTCTTGCATTAAAACATCACCAATTCCATTTCCTAAGGCATCACATTCCACAATAAATGTTTTTGTGAAGTTTGGTGTAGCTAATACCATTGCTTGGCACATTGCCTCTTTAAGATCTTCAAAGGCTTTTGTTGCTTCTAGAGTCCAAGAAAATGTATCTTTCTTCAGTAATGCTTTTAGAGGTGCTGTTATTCTCCCATAATTCTTAACAAACTTGTGATAATAACTTGTCAACCCGAGAAATCCTCGTACATGCTTTATGGATGTGGGGATATTCCATTCCTTAATGCCTTTAATTTTTCTAGGGTCTACCTTAACACCTTCATGAGATACAATATGACCCAGATATTCCACCTCCTTTACTCCAAAGAAACATTTGGAGGTTTTTGCATATAATTGTTTCTCCTCCAATAGTTTGAGCACCCTCTCAACATGTTGAATATGATCCTTCCAAGACTTGTTGTAGATTAGTATATCATCAAAAAATACTAACACAAATTTTCTAAGGAAGGGTTTGAAAATGGATTTCATCAAACCTTGAAACGTATACTTGGTAAGGACAAAATTCAATACCAAAAATTCATAATGACCCTCATGAGTTCTAAATGTTGTTTTCGAAATGTCTTCAGTCTTCATTCTGATTTGATGATATCCTGAATGAAGATTCATCTTGGTAAATAAATTTCTCCATGCAGTTCATCCAATAATTCATCAATGACAGGAATGGGAAATTTATCTTTAATAGTGAGCTTGTTGAGCTCCCTATAATCTTGACACATGCACCATGATCCATCCTTCTTTTGCACCAATAATACTAGAGCAGAGAAAGAACTTTGACTAGGTTGAATTATAATAGACTCTAGCATTTATGCAACCATACGTTCAATTTCACTCTTTTGGGCATACGGATATCTATAAGGCCTGATGTTTGGAGGAATACTTCCTGGAATCAAATGAATAGAATGATCATGATCAAAAATGGGGTGGGGGGGGGGGCGCTTTGGGAGTCTCAAATACCTTGGAATGATTGTCCAAGACTTTTTGGAGATCTGGAGAAATAGATGATTTCAATATGCGAACCTCTAGTGAACATAATTGTGCAATTACACCCTATTGTTCTTTATTTAGAATCTTTTTCATGCCATTAGAGTTGATTATCTTTCCTGATTTCCTTGCGATACCCCTTAATTAAACTTCCTTTCCTTCCCAAAAATATTTCAATAAAAATTCTTGAAAATTAAAAGCTATTGTACCCAAAGATTTTAGCCATTAGACTCCTAGTACAACATCAGCACCACGCATTGGAATGGAAATCATTGGACTATGCAATACATATTCTCCCATGGATAGCTTGATATTATGGCACCTTCCAAAGCAATTTATGGTTCCTCCATTCGCAACCATCACTTGACACTTTGGTGCTAGATATAGGAAGCAATTCAATTCCTTGCCTATCTTACAATGAATAAAATTATGGGTACTACACGAATTAATCAACACTATTACCTTTTTCTTCTTGATATGTCCTTCTATCTTGAGAGTTTGAGGAGTGATAGTTCCTGCCATTGCATTACAAGATATGGTCAGATTCATTTCTTTTTTTCCAGGGTTGGTTCCTGGTGTATATCCTTTTCTTTTGACGTTTCTTGTTCATTTTCTTCCTCCTCTTCACAATATATGTAAAATAATTTCTTCTCAGCACACTTATGACCTTTAGTGTGTTTACCATCACAACTGTAACAAAGCTCTTTTGCTTTTTTTCTTCCAATTGTTATGGTGTCACCCTTGTAGGTTGTGGAAGGCTAGGGGCAGCAACACTTCCATATTTATAGTTGTGAGTGGTAGGCTTCCTTGTTGCCCTATTTTTTCTTGTCAGCCTGAATGCCTTCTCCAATGAATTAGGTTCCCAAAGGAAAACCTCACGTTGGATGTTATCTTTAAAGTCCCTATGAACGCATCAATCTTATGCTCCTCTGGAATATCATTTACCCTTATATTCAATTTTGGAAGTCCTCAATGTGCTCCACCATTAAACCCTTTTGTTTGAGATTTATCAACTGGCTAAAGACGGTGTTTCTCTTTGTATCCTCATAATGTAACATCATTTCCTCCGTAAAAGTTGACCAAGTTACAATTTTTTTATGAGAGAAAATCCATCAATACCATACAAACTGATTGGGTTCCAAATATAAAGTTGCAATGTGTACCTTTTGTGTGTTTTGCAGATTATGGAGATCAAAATATTGCTCCATCTGTAGTATCTATGTTACTGGATCCTTGCCATCAAACTTCCTCATATGGATATTTGTAACATGTTGGGTCTTCAATCCAATGTTGGAGTCTATGAAATCATGATTAACATTTATTTTGTTCTCATCATGAGTTTCCTCTACCACCTTTTCACCATTAGGAAGTCTTTCTTGTAGCAACTTTGTCAAACCTTCCATGTCTTTCTTCAAATATTCCATGTTTCCTTTTAGTTTTGATTGTATACGATCAATCTTAGCTTCCATGTCATTCTTCAAACCATTCATCTTAGCTTCGATTCCATTCATCTTAGCTGTAATTACTTTTTGTGAGAGCAAAATTTGTTGCACTTGGTCTCGTGATTTTTGTATATCATGTTGCATTTCTTCCTATTCTTCATGTGTCATAGTAGAGATTTTAGGTTGCTTACTAGGTGTTTCCATTTATTTCTTTGGTTCATAAATTAATGATAATTATGCCTCATAACTCCCTTTGAATCACTTCAAATTACTTTCTTAAACAAAACTTATGCAATTAAAAAAAAAAAAGCTACACACCTTTTTTCTCGCTTTGTAGGAACTCGATATTGAATCTGATGTATCTTCGTAATTTTGGATATCTAAGGTATGAAATTGTGTCCTGTGGTAAGCCTTTGAGTCCTATTTCCAACCCCACAAGTCTTATCGAGATTGGATTCTCCAAGAAATAATTATGCCCAATATCCCAAGATGACTGGATTATAGACTAGTTTAGTAGAACAGACTTATACGAAGTTTCATGTGTCATTGTTTCGACCTTCAGCCCTGAAAATGATATCCAAAAAAAAAAATGTTATGTTTCTTTCACTTTTTATTGAATTCAAATACGATGCTCAGAGATAAAGTTATGACAATTTTCCCAAGGTCGCCTATTTGAGATCGAATTCTGGAGACTACAAAAACCTAACTTCCTCAGATCATATCTCTGAAAATATAGAGAGGAAAGATCTAAAATTTGTACGCGAGGTTCACCAAGATTTCAAATAAAATGAGTTTTAATTTAAGCATCTGAAGCTTCGTAGAAAAAAATTTATAGCGAAAATTCCACAATGACCTATTTGAAGTAGCGAGACCCTAGAATCCAAAGCTCTGATACCAAATTTTATGCAATCAGATCACAAAATAGAATAAGAGATAGATCAACAACTTCAAAATTAGCCTCTTCGAGGGGGAAAACTCCTTTACATTACACAAATGAAAAATTCTTGGATGATACAAATGACAAAACCTCATTTCTATATATAAGAGTCTAAGGGGTCACAATATAATCAGAGCCAACATAACAATGATAATATAAGGGCACAACAATAACAATAGTGGGCTTCTATGGGGAACAATAATAAAAATATGGGGACAAAAGGAGCACAAAAATAATAATAAGGGGCTACAATGACAATAATAATGGAGGAATACACTAGTATTATAAGGATCTAACAATAAAGCATTTACTCCTAAAAACTACTAGAACTATAAAAAACTAAACTACGTAGAGAAGCAAAGTAACTACTAGATACATATTATGTGATCAAAAGTGTAAAGAATTCATTGGAGTAGGGCCTTGGGAATTTATACTAGCAAGAGCATAGGGCTTAAGTTCACATTGAAGATGACTTTCCAACATGAGTGTTGATATTGTTGCAGCTACTTGATCGCATTCAAGGAAGAGATGATATCATTTTCATCTATGTGCTTCTCTTTCAAGACAATTCCCAAGAGAATTTTAATCTTCCAATGGAGGGTGATGGAGTTCAGGTATTGGCTGTATCTTCCCTTGGGATGACCAAAGCCAAGAACCCAATTGCCTACTTCCTTCAAAATTTTGGAGTCAAAATATTCCTGACAATCATTAGTGATAAAAGTTTCAAGCCGGAAAATGTATTCACGAATGTGAGAAGGTGTCGTAGAGTGAAATATATTTGTATCTTCCTAGCATAGCCCTAGGCATGTGAACTTCCTTGTGATCCTCTACCACTAGCTCCCCAACGACTATGCATACAATTCTGAGGCATTTTACGCCAATAGGGGAAACACCAGGCAAGTCAATTGTCCCACAAAAAACCCAAAATAAGGGCGGTGAGACTAAAAATAATGAAACAAATGAAAGGCTAGGAGATACAGAGGATTCAAGGTGACCCAAGCTAATAATAATAGAAAGACAAATAAACAAAATATGTGGATGAGCACCTTTGGGCAGGGTCACCCGCTCACCAAGAAACACCAAAGTGCAAGTCATAGTGTACCCCCCACAAAAATTAAAATGAAACAACCAAACTTGTGTCATGAAAACTCGGAGCCATAACAACAAATAACATAAATAGAGAGATAAGCCTATAACCTGATATCACTAGCCCACTTTTTTGGAACCGATAGATTTACATAACTGAGTGTAGGGTGACAACACCAACAGATTCAACCTCCAACTCTAGTGAAATTTGAAGATTCTTGTGGCGTGAAGTCTTTGTGCCCAAGTTCTTACTTTGGTCCAAAATCCAACACCCCAAGTGAGCAATTGTTTCCTCTAAAATCAGAGGTTGAACTAACTTGCATGCAAACCACTACCGCTTCATTATGAGAGACAAGTGATCCCATCTTAGGAAAAGGTCGTGGATCATGCCATGGATCTGCAACCTTCCACTTTCGCACAAACCTGTCACTACCAAACAACCAAGAAAATAATATCACCAGCGATGAGGAAGGAGTTCAAACACACCTTAAATTTTGGAGTAGAGTCTCTCTTCATAGGATAAGATAATAGAGGAAGGCTTAACATCATAGTAAATGAAGAATAAACAGTTCACATGTTTTATGGATGGGGCAGGATGGCCATGCTCTTTAGATAGTCAAATGCTTTTTAGAACAAAGATTATCTTCAAAAGAGCAGCAAAAATGGGTCACAAAGATGTTGGGTTATGACTTTGAAATCATCTACAATAAAGGGAAGCAAAATGTTGTTGCAGATACACTCTCAAGAAAGGATGAGGATGTGAAAGCATTGCTTTGTGCCATTTCTACCATCCAACCAGATTGGATAAATGAAACAAGGGATGAATGGAAGAATGACGAAGAAGTGTGGGCACTCATTCAAAAGTTGCAGCAAGATCTCAGTGCCTTTGATACATTTAGATAGAAAAATAATTTGTTATGGTACAAAGATCACTTATACCTCTCTAAGAATTCCCAACTCAAACAAAAGATTCTTCTGGAATTGCACACCTCTCCCTTAGGAGGGCACTTAGGATTTTTAAAAACTTACCACAAGGTTAAGAAGGAATTTTTTGGGATGGCCTTAAATCTGATCTTCAAAAGTTTGTGGTAGAATGTTTGGTTTACCAACAAAATAAAGTTGAGACAATTAAGACCCGAGGTCTGTTACAACCTTTATCCATTCTAAGTCAATGTTGGGAGGAGGTTTCAATGGATTTTATCACATGTTAACCCAAGTCTGAAGGAAAGAGTGTCATCATGGTGGTAGTTGATAGACTTACCAAGTATGCACACTTTTGTGCATTATCTCATCCATTTAAAGCCAGTACAGTATCTACTGCATTTATGGAAACAATTCAAAAACTACATGGAAACCCAAAGATTATTGTAAGAGACAGAGATCCCATTTTCACTGGAAATTTTTGGACGGAATTATTTTCTTGTTTGGATACTTAGTTAGCTCATAGCTCATCTTATTACCCTCAATCTGATGGGAAAACTTAAAATTTTTGGAAGGATATCTTTGTTGCTTTGTTTCTGATAAACAGACACAATGGGTCAAGTGGTTGCTTCTGGCTGAAAGGTGGTATAACACTTCCTTCCAAACTGCAACAAAAATGACCCCATTTATGGCACTTTGTATTATCCACCATCCATCACATCATATTTAAGAGAAAATTCTAAGGGTCAAGTAGTGGAATATCACATCGAGCATCAACAATAAGTTATCCAACTCTTAAAGGATAACCTCACTTTGGCACATAATAGAATGAAACAACAGACATATCAACATTGTAGAGAAAGAAGTTTTGATGTGGATGATTGGGTATTTATATGACTACAACCATACAAACAAATGTCCCTCAAGAAAGCTAAGAAGGATAATAAATTATCACCAAAGTATTATGGTCCATACTAGGTGTTGCAAAAGATTGGTACTATGGCATACAAATTGGAGCTTCCTACATATTCCCGAGTGCACCCAGTTTTCCATGTTTCATGCTCAAAGAAGGTTATAGGTGACAAGCCCCCAGTTCAAACAATATTGCCAGAACTTGACAAGGAAGGAAAAATCATATAATAACCTGAAGCAATCACAGAAACAAGAACTCAAGAGCTATGAAATCGATCAATTTCAGAGTATCTCATCAAGTGGAAGAACTTATTCGTTGAAGATTCCACGTGGGAGGATGAGAATTTTATACTGAAGCATCGAAAACTACTCAAGCGTTGAGGACAACAATTTTTTGAAGGAGAGGGGCATGTTAGGTCCCTATAATACTAGTGTATTCCCCCATTATTATTGTCATTGTAGCCCCTTATTTTCATATCTGTGCCCCTGTTGTACCCATATTGTTATTATTGTGCCCCATAGAAGCTCAATATTATTAGTGTTGTGCCCTTGCATTATCATTTTTACGTCGACTCTAATTATATTTTGACCCCTTAGACTCCTATATATAGAAAGGAGGTTTTATCATTTGTATCATCCAATAATTGTTAATATGTGTAATGTAAAGGAGGTTGCCCCTCAAAGAGGCTAATTTTGAAGTCGTTGATCTATCTCTTATTCTATTTTGTGCATTGGTTGCATAACATTTATTTTGATATACTTGCTCTTAAATTATTGGTCATTAGATATAGTTTCCTTTGATGCAGATTGACATTTATTACAATCTAAACTTTGATGCTTCGAATGATCTACATTGAAATTTTAAAATAATGCAATATATATATATATATATAATCAAAATTTAAATTTATTGGTAATATATTTGAAAGAATATTTACTTAAGTATTAATATTAATTTATTTATTTTTATATGATCAAGTTTATTATTATGGAAAAAGCTTAAACTTATATTATTAATTTTGTGGATTCGGAATGGAAAATTTTTATAAATGGAGGTTAATGGTTTACGATATAACGTAAACGTTATTTTTTATTGTATGTTTTTATTTTTTTCTCTAATATAAATTATGTATTTTTTTTTAAATATTAAAATATATATTTTAAAATTTGAAGTAAAAGATTTTTATTTGTATATAATATTTTAATTATATATCCCCGATAAGGTGAATCCGAGAGACAAAGGAATTTAGGGGGTCGTGCATGCCACCTTATATTTACGAGGCGAATTAATGTTTGGGTGGCATGGTTGCCTCCTCACATGTAGCTGCAACGCAACTTAATCTATGTCTTTAACATGAATTTCAAAGGTGTGATAAAGCTATGAAGGAGTGAGGTATGACCTAGTTATTCAGAGCACCAAGGGGTTGTTTCCTTGTCCTCCGAGAGACTTTTGAAAATATTTTGGTTGAGATAATGGGAAAAATGTAGCAGGATTTGGTTTAGAGATGAAATTTTGATGGTGTTTGAGGAAAGGAGCAAGGGAGCCACCGGTTTATGGCTGACATGGCAGATTAACCAGGATTAACCAGTGGTAGGATTTGGATTCGTTTGAAGAATATAATGGTGGAAGCGACTATAGGGAACCTCTTAGCCTACTCGAGCTTGAGAATTCAAATGCTGACACCCCTTCTTGGAGCAGGATGCCTCCCCTAACCTGCAGTAAAATGGTACCTCCTACCTCTTCTAGGTGTTTTCAAATCTTAAGGATTATCCATTACATTTAATCTGGTACAACTTTAGAAATTATTTTACTTTTCAAAAGATATAGAGTTATTGTTGTGATAGCTTGAATAACTTATTGGTTAAAAATTTTGTTACCATGTATGCTTCTATTGTATTTGTTAGTGCACTTGTTTGTGTTGATTCTAGTCGCTCTCTATTGAGTTGTATTTGGGATGTTCTAGGTTTGCCTTCCTCTTTCTGGGTTTGTGTCTTTCTTATCCATGTTTGGGATTTTATGGGTCTATGTGGTAGTGAATTGGTTTATAAAGGGAAGGTCCATTTGGCATTACCTTTGCCGACCCTCATGAGTAGTTGTCAAAAACGAATCTTGTGTGTGATTTTTTTATGGAAAAGTGTCATCTTCTCCTATTGTGGTCCTATTCTCTTGACAGTTTGTGTTGGCAACATGAGGGTGGTATTAGAATTAGTAATTCAATCTATACCAAGACAGTTAGCTATGTCTCCCCTACCCTAGTGTCAAACCCAATGAGTGTTAGTACAAGTACCCAGTGTTGTTGGTGGAAACTAGAGCACCAAGAATATGTAACAAGAGGGGGGGAGGGGGTCGTGGCCTCCAAGGCTACAATAGATCCCAGGAGTAGGCCTAGGAGGCTATTGAGAGCTATCAAGCAACGATCCCCCCTAATACCCATAATTAAATCCATAATTGAAAGACTCAGGTTGTTTAAGAAAGACAATTTTTCTCAGATTTTGAAATCTTGGAAGACTTATCCATGTGAATTCCTGACCTGGGGAACACCCAAGGATGAAGGAAGTATTGTTTTGGAGCCTTAACACTATAGTGGAAGATGAAGACTCTTTTGGGAAGAATCTGGATGGATAAATAAGCTGAAAGATAGAACATATTTATTGGATTGGATGATATGAAAAGATATCTCATAACCAAAATTATAGCCTAGACATGATTGAATAGAAGATAGCTCACATTGAGCTTCACTTCCGGTGAAAATTCTCATGCTCCTCCAGGTTCAAGTGCTAAAGACACAACTTCGGGCACGTCTTGAGATACTTGAGTTTACATGTTTAGTTCTAGTTTTTTTTATTACAATGAACATATAGATAATTTATTTATGCTTATAATGTTGGTACTCAAATTTTAGACCAATTATTCCATAAGTAGACCACCTACTTAGGGTCAGACATGATGATAATGCATGACGAATGTAATTGTTTCTCTTGATTTTCTAAGATAATACAATTTAAACTTACAAAAAATATATTGCTTAAGCTACAAATATATAATATTTATAAATTTGATATTTTACAATTATTTCTTTTCATTACATATACACATTTTTTAACATAAATGAGTAAAGTTTCTATTAAAATTTTTACCCGGACGCAACCAATACAGGGGAAATTTGGTACAATGTTTCTTCTTATAGAGGATCCTCCCAAGAGAGATTAACAAGAGCATAAAAAAGAATAAACTAAAAATTGACTACTATAAAATAATGGCATACATAGACCTTACAAAATTGGCCAAGGAAAAAAACACATTTACAATAAGACACTGTCATAGAAAAGGAGAGAACTTTTGTCGGAGTCATGTTGAGATCGAACTACAATTTTCCAATCAACTAGATGTTGCATACTTGTGGAATTCTAGTTTTCATTTGTCATCATTAGCTACTTCAGGTCTTTCAGCTGCCTACACAACGCATCAATTTCATCGTCTTGGTGAAGAATTTTATCTTTATGGGATTGGATATGCCCCATTTGTAAAACTTTAATTTGTTAGTAGCACCTTATACAATCACCAATACCCCCTGGAACTTGAAATTTTATTTTCCTCTTTGACATGGTTTGGTTACAGTAGAGCAGATTCTAGGTGTTGGGGAGGACAAGGTTTACAAGGTTTATGGGAGACATACGTCTAGTGCTAAGGCTTCTAGTCAAAGCAAAAGAAACAACGACATACCAAGGCCAAACAACAACACCATGAGGGAAGTGCAATGAAGCCACTACCAATCGGAATGAACGAAGGGGTTACAACTGTCCACAAGGCCAGAGATAACATGCCATAGAAGAGGATACAAGAACCACATAGATCTAATTTAAATGAGAAATCCAAAGACATGGAAGAGAGGTGCTTGAGTTTGAAAGGGCGCAAAAGAGGAAAACAAGCTAGCATAGAAGAGCATGCTCGAGCATGAGTAGAGCTACAAATTAGGTTGGCACAAACCAGACAAGAATAAATAAAGACTTCGTGAACAAATAATAAGACATGATTAGCTCCTGAAGTTGTTGTGTTGCTCAAGTTGCAACCTCCCCTCTGCGAATTTGAGTATGTAATAAAATTTATTTTCACGTACATGCACTCCCAAGCTTGATCATAGTTGCTAATTAGCCTGAGATTTTGAATGATTATTTGGATTCAACACTCTAGAAAACCCAGGGCACTACGATCGTGGAGAATTCACAACTCAAACTTGTGATTCCAATAAATTCCAGTCGAAAATATGCTTGAAAAAGCTCCAAATGTATAACAAATAGACTATGACTTACAACAAAGTTCATTAGGTCATAAGATTGAATATGAATGAAGAGGATCATAATCATTTCTCCCATATACCTACTATATAAAAGTTCTAAAAATATAATTTACAATATCCTTTAAATCATAATTAGTACTAAATTCACAATTTTATTAAATTTTATTCTAATAATTAATCTTCATATAATTATGATATATTTTTTATTCTATTTTTTTGAAAAATGAAATAAATTATTATAACATATAAATGAGTTAATAATACTTATTTCAACCAATTCTAAAAATCTAAATATATATTTTACTTTATTGTGTTAGAAACCGTTTTTACAATCTAGAAGCTCGAGGGGAAGAATAAGTTACCGGCCGGGAGTAATTTAAAACACAAGGCACGATGGAGCGAACAGATCTCATAAATGTCGAGTGGCGAAGTTGGAGCTACCCAAAATATCATTTAATTGTGGCCCATGTCAAGCATGGCTTCTCCAATTGAAACAGGTGGTGATAATTCTCGGCTAAGTCGCTGGAGGAGAACCTGGCCAAAATAGATATAGTTGGGGAGAGACTTGTGGTGGAGGCGCGCTTGCACTTCTCCTTGTTAATGTGGGAGATTGAGAGGATGCGGAGAAACTCATGATTTCAGTGGCCACTCTAGCCCTCAAGAAGTTCAAGGTTGAAGGGATTGAGGTGATAGTTGAGACTCCGACAGTGGGAGTTCTTAAGCAGGTATTTTGACTTCAAGACCCATCCACCAGTGTAGCGAAACCGAAAAACGAGCCTGAGGAGCAGTGGAATTCAGAGCATGCAAAAACCGAAAAACGAGCCTGAGGAGCAGTGGAATTCAGAGCATGCAATGAAGGTAGTGGAAGAAAAGTAGTTGTTTATAATGAGACTTTTTGGAAGTTTTTCTGGTGGGTTTTTCCGTCAAAATCCGGCAGCAATTTACTGGAATCTTGATAGCTAGTTTCTGCACAATCAAAGTGCCCCAGGGGTTTTTTAGGGTGCTGAATCCAAATATGCAGTTAAAAAACCATTTTAACTGCAGCAAATCAAGATTTAAACTCAATTTCCTCCGCCGGATTCCGTCATCGGAATCTCCAAAAAGTCGCATTATAGACAACTCCGGAAGAAAATGGTATTGCGAGGACAACCAACAGGAATCTAAGAACATAGTCTTTTCTATATAATTTATTTATTTATTTAAATTAGTATTATATAGCTTATTTTGGAGACAGTATAGGATAAATCTAGTTAGAGGCATAATTGGATATAATTAGGGTACCAAAAGATATAATTTTTGGAATCACCAATTAGTTTAAAGACCTTCACTTGCTCTTACAAAACTAACATCAAACCAGGCTACAAAGTAATCAACTCAACAATAATTTGTACCATTTTAGTGTTCAACTTATATTTTAGAACCACATTGTAAGGGAATAGAATGACAACACCAACTCCACAATTCTTCCTTTGCCAAATGCCATCAAGAAAACCCCATATATTTCCTTTAGATAATACCATCTCCCTTATAATTATTGTCTTCTTCAATTTCAAGTGTTTGACTTGTTCCATAAAAGCAACTCTAAAATTATGTGTAATTACTATTGAGCAATTATAACAACAAAAGTTATAGATTATATTACTAACTTTAATTGTATTTTAATTTTTAGTAAAATTATAGTAATTTTGAAATGCTTTTCTTGATGTTTTTTAAAATTAAAATTAAAATTATAAGCAATTTAAATAATCCTTGATACTCTTAAGGTCTATAAATCAAATTTGATTTAAGTAAATGTTAGCCATCATATAAATAATGGAAAGTAAAAAAAATCTTATTTCATTGACCATGCTTTTTAAGTATATGTAGATGTTTTAATTCCTTCACCACTTACTATGGAGTTGAAACTGAAATTTAAAAAAATTAATAATGAAAAAAATTATCATTTATAAATAAATATTAATATCTACATTGAATTGAATGTTGAATATATATATATATATATATATATATATAATTATGATATGTATGAGGTATAATTCTGTTTTTTTAAACATAGTATAGAGCTAAATTATGTATTAACACTAGTTGTAGGATTTGTCTCAACATTTTGTAATTTAGGAAAAAAATCCCCAATTAAGTGAACAATTTGGGAACCAAGAAGTTTGTTGAGAGTTTCAACTTCTAGGAAATAGGACCTAGGAACAAGTTAAATTTTAAAATTTTAAATTATATTTTATATTAATAAATATTAATATTAATATTATAGATTGGCATTAGGATACCCAGTCTTGGTTTGACCACCAGGGGATAAAGGAAGAGATCATCTTAGAGAATAAAGATAAATTAAAAGAGAATAGTCTAACTAATAGATGAAATGGCCTTCTCCACGAGATTTTTTTTGGTTAATTTTAATCAAAATTAGATAGTGAATTTTAAAAATTTGAGTTTAAATTGTTTAATTTGTAGAATTCTAGTGTCCCGCGGGTTTTTAATTATGCATTCAAAAATGTATTTTAAACAACAAAAAACCACAAAATTGCTTGAAATTGTATTGCTAGATTATGGTGAAGAAGATTATTTCATCTACAAGTTAGACAATGCCCAATTAAAAGTACTATTACTTTCGAATTTAAGGATAAGTTGTGGGATGCTAAGGAGTTAGAAGGAAAGAAGAAGCTAAGGTATTAAAAGGAGGCACGATCAACCCCAACCTTTCTAAGCACAATTATCCTTATGTCTTGACCAGTGCTAAGAAGAAAATGAACATTGTGAAGATGAGAACTAATTCTCATGAGCTTCGAAGTGAAACTAGGTGTTGTTCTATTCCCAAGACACCTTAGCACCTGCCACCTTTGTGATACTAAAAAAATTGAAGATGGAAAACGCTTTCTCTTGGATTGCCTCATTCTTACTCACATTCATTCATATTTCCAAAACCTTTGCCACACAACCAACCTCCTTGATTTATTAAGTCCTCAAAACTATATTAATCTAGGAATGCTTCTCTCCCTCTTTTTTAATCATAGATTTTATTAAGGAGTCTCAATTAATCTCTTCTTTCTCAAGGCACGATAGACCATATTGATCTTAGTGGACATTAATCATCATCATAATTTAAATATTAAAAATACCTATTTATTACAAATATTTTTGATATATTTGTTCAAAATATTATGGTAAACTATTAATTTTCATGTCAATCTTATTTAAAAAAAGTATTTAAATAGTCCACGGGGTCTTCAATAGATGGTGATTAGGTGCCTTGATAAGGCGCTTCTAGATGTTAAGTCACCGGTTCAATTACCCATCCTATTCAAATGTTATTCTTGAACATGACCATGATGTAGCCTCATCGGGGAACTCACCAAAACATAACATTTAAATTTTAAAAAAAACTTAATAATACTCACTTTATAGTAACATTTGGTGGATATATATTTGTTTTTCTAGCCAGTACTAAATACAAGAGTTTAATAAATTAATGTTTGAGTTTGTTGTTTCCATTAATCAACTTTGTTCTTGATTTTTATTATATCTTCATATCACAGTATTATTATTTAACCTTTTTTCAAACAAAATTAGAACCAAAATAACATTTGAAATTTAAAATATATTTGAAGTTTTTATATATGTAAAATATATTTTATTTTTCTAAATAAATATTTATAAGTATTAAAAAAATTCATATAATTATTAACAAAAATTAAATTGATAGTTTAATTTTATAATTTTATAATCATTTCTTTATAATCTATTATTGTTTTTCTTTCTTAAGACTTCTTTCCCTCATCTCTTTATAACATATTATTCTTTGTCATTCTTAAGGCTTATTTCCCTCATTCCTTTATAGCCTATTATTGTTTGTCTTTATCAAGAGTTCGTTCCCTCAATCCTTTATAACCTATTATTGTTTATCTTTCTCAAGACTTCCTTTCCTCAATCCTTTATAGCCCTTTATAGCTTATTATTGTTTGTCTTTCTCAATACTTCCTTCCCTCATTCCTTTATAGCTTATTATTGTTTGTCTTTCTCCAAACTTCCTTCCCTCATTCCTTTATAAATTATTATTGTGTGTCTTTCTTAAGACTTATTTCATTCGTTCCTTTATAACCTATTATTGTTTGTCTTTCTTAAGAATTCTTTCCCCCGACCTTTATAACCTATTATTGATTGTCTTTCTCAAGACTTTTTTCCCTCATTCCTTTATAACTTATTATTGTTTTCCTTTCTCAGAGACTTCTTTCCCTCATTCCTTAATAACCTATTATTGTTTTTCTTTCTCAAGACTTCTTTCCCTCATTCCTTTATAACTTATTATTGTTTTCTTTCTCAAGACTTCTTTCCCTCATTCCTTTATAACCTATAATTGTTTTTCTTTCTCAAGATTTATTTCCCTCATTCCTTTATAACCTATAATTGTTTGTCTTTCTCAAGACGTCTTTCCCTCATTCCTTTATAACCTATTATTGTTTGTCTTTCTTAAGACATTTTTCCCTCATTTCTTTATAACCTATTATTGTTTGTCTTTCTTAAGACTTATTTCCCCCAATCCTTTATAACATAAGACTTATTTCCCTCATTCCTTTATAACCTATTGTTCTTTGTCTTTCTCAAGACTTCTTTCCCTCAGTCCTTTATAACCTATTATTGTTTGTCTTTCTTAAGACTTATTTCCCTCATACCTTTATAACTTATTGTTGTTTGTCTTTCTTAAGACTTCTTTCCCGCATTCCTTTATAACCTATTATTTTTTGTCTTTCTTAAGACTTCTTTCACTCATTCCTTTATCACATATTATTGTTTGTCTTATATATATATATATATATATATATAGCGAGAGGAGAGAGAGGGTGTACAATATATTCTTATTTCTTTAATATATCTATTCTTATCATCATTCATTACTACCAAATATTTCTTTCTTTATTATATTATCATTTTTATTTAATGGATGGTTTAGTCTTTTGAAAACTAATTTTTCAACTTTTTTTTTTTGTTTTTAAAAAAAAATGTTTTGACTATTAAAAACAAAAGGATTTCAATCTCTTAATTTATTTACTTTATTTTTCTTAATTAATTTTAACCCTTTTAAAAATATTAATGTACTTTTTAATGTTTTTGATTATTTTTATATTAATATTATTCGTTCATTAATATAGTCTCTTCCATATTTATCACTCTTGACTTTCTCTTTTGGATATTTTATATGATATTTTATATTTTGATGTGTTGCTTTATTTAATGTGAATTAGTTGTTATTTCTTAATTTATTTATTAGTATTGAACTTGATTTACTCATTAATTTTACCTTATTGTTTTAGATTCTCAAGTTAATTCTTAACCTCATTTATTCCTTCAATTATTTATTTTTTAGTTTTGACCATATTTTTGATTGACCTATAATATGTTGGTTCCTTTTTTTCTTTTCTTGTAGTTTATTTTTAATCTTTATAATTTTTTCTTGAATATTTTAATTCATTTTTAAGTTTATTATTTAATATATAAAAATATTCATTATTAATAAATAATATTTCTTTATTTTAAATTAACTGTTATATTCTAACAATTGAAATTAATTGTCTCCTACATGTCTCTTTATTTAATCTAATGCCAATATTTGATTCTCCATCATGGTTTGAAACACGTGGAAAAAAATATTTCTATTGTGATTATTACTTAAATATTTTTGAGTATTCAAGATATGGATCGCATGAGTCTGAATTCGGATAATAAAATTTTAGTTATAACTTTTAATATTTTTAAATATCTATAATTTTTAATATTGAAAATAATTTTTAATATATTAAAAAAATCAAGTCTAATTGCGTTGAGAGACGCTTTCTAGCCCAATATGGTAGATATGTTGTAATGTAATACTTAAACATTTAGACTTAGTCAAATTATATAAATTAAAATTAAAACTAAATTAAATATAAACATTAATGTAATGTAATATAGGCATTTTAACTTGGTCAAAATAAAATAAAAATATCTCTATAAAAATAAAATAGTAATAATTGTCCAAGGTATTAGGATGCCAGTTGGTTGGGGAGAAACGATGGAGTGCGCTAGGGCTTCACTACTCTCTGCAATTGAGGAGATTGTCGACATTGGGGCTACGTCTCTCATCCAATGTGTTGAAGGACAGATGCAGTGTTAGGTCTCTATACTACTAGTGTATTCCTTTATTATTATTGTCATTGTACCCCTTATTGTTATTTTTGTGCCCATGTTGTCCCCATATTGTTATTATTGCACCCCATAGAAGCTCACTATTGTTATTGTTGTGCTCTTACATTATTATTGTTATGTTGGCTCTAATTATATTATGACCCTTTAGACTCATATATATAGAAAGGATGCCTTGTCATTTGTATCATCCAAGAATTGCTCATTTGTGTAATGTAAAGGGGGTTCCCCCCTCAAAGAGGCTACGTTTTAAGTCGTTGATCTATATATTTCTTCTATTTTGTGAGCTGGTTACATAAAAATTGGTATTAGAGCTTTGGATTCTAGGGTTTCGATGCTTCAAACATGCCATCGTGGAATTTGCACTATAATATTTTTTCTACAAAGCTTTAGAAATTGAAATTAAAACCCATTTGAGATGAAATCATGATGAGCTGTGTGACCAAATTTTAGATCTTGTCTCACTATATTTTAGGAGATATGAACTGCGGAAGTTAGGGTTTTTGCAAGCTCCCAAATTGGATCTCAAACAAGTCACCTTGGGAAATCATCATAACTTTCTCTCTGAGCATTTGATTCAAATTTCGTAAAATTTGACAGAAATAAGATGGACTGTAGTTTGTTGGGTAGCGTTTTCAGAACCTAAGGTTGAAACAGTGACACGTGGAACATCGTACAAGTTAGCTCTACTAAACTAGTCTACAACTAGGTCATCGCAGGAGATTGGGCATAACTCTTTCTTCGGGAATCCAATTGTGATCAGACCTGTGGGGTTGGAAAGAAGACTCAAAGGGATATAATAGACCAAAATTTCGGAACTTGGAGATCTGAAATTACATATTTACAAGCATTTCAAGATCGGGCTCATACAAAGGGGAAAAAAAATTAGATATATATACATATATACATATATACATATATACTATATACATATATATATATATATATATATATATATATATATATATATATATATATTTTAAATTTGCATAAGCCTTGTTTGAGAAACTAGTTTTAAGTGATTCAAAGGGAATTGTGAAGCATAATTATTATTCATTGATGACCCGAAGAAAGAAAATGGAAACATCTAGTAAGCAACCTGAAATCTCTACTATGACACATGAAGAAGAGGAAGAAATGCAACATGATATATCAAAATTACGAGACCAATGGCAACAAATTTCACTCTCACAAAAAAGTAACTGAAGCTAAGATGGATGGTTTAAAGAATTGAATGGAAGCTAAGATGGATGGTATAGAAGCTAAACTTAAAGGCAACATGGAAGATTTGAAGATAGATTTGACAAAGTTGCTACAAGAAATGCTTACTAATGGCAAAAGGGTAGTAAAGGAAACTCATGATGAGAATAAAAAAAATGTTAGTCATGATTTCATAGACTCTAATGTTGGATTGAATACCCACCATGTTCCAAAGATCGATATGAGGAAGTTTGATGGCAAGGATCCCGTAACATGGATACTACATATGGAGCAATATTTCAATCTCCATAATGTGCGAAGCACACAAAAGGTATGCATTGCAACTTTATATTTGGAACCCAATCAATTTCTATGGTATCGATGGCTTTGCTCTCGTAAACAAATTGTCACTTAGGAAATTTTTATGGAAGAAATGCTAGCACATTATTAAGATACAAAAAGCAACACCTTTTTTTAGCCAATTGATAAATCTCAAACAAAAGGGTTCAATGGTGGAGCACATTGAGGACTTCCAAAACTTGAATATAAGGGTAAAAGATATTCCAAAGGAGCATAGGATTTATGTGTCGATAGGGATTTGTTGATGGGCCAAAATGTACCACCAACGACTAAGGGGTCTCCCCGGTGTGAAGTCCCAATTACACCTCACACCATTTGGGATAGGAGCCCCATCCAGTATGTGGGCCTGATTTCCACCATGAATGCTTTCTACTCTTGGTTATCAAATGAGAAGATGCCAGAGTGGGGCAAAAATGAAGTGCTCGGGTAGTGAAACTAAATCGACCCAAGATTGATAAATTGCATAAAGAGGTGCAAACAAGTCACAACAACGATAAGAAGAGATAAACGATGAGAGGGATTAGTAAACTAAAGCCCCATCAGACATAATAAATAGGAACATGTCGGAGGTCAATTGCAAAGTAGTTCACAATAGGTTACCGACATGGAAAGGTACAAGTAGACACAGATTCGAAAGCGAAATATACATGCAACAACTATGTATTAGTATATAACATCTCTCATATATGAAATCACACATACAAATATGGTGAGGTACAAGACAACTAATACAACCACCATGAGTAAGCATGGGAATCAGAGAAAAAGGTGAAAGAAAACATCTTATTAATATTGCTGCAACTTCAAATACATATCATAAAATTGGTCAATACCCAATAGTCGAACATGGGTTGTTCATACCGTTTCCCGATCCCACAACCCTAAACCCACTGCAAATCCACTCTACTAGCTACTAAGAGCTGACTGGCCCTAGCTCTCAAGCATAAATCAGCTACCTATCTCTGTCTCAACTCAAGTGCTAAAAGTCCTAGCTGAATGAGGCATAAGGGGACATTTATAGAGGTGAGGTGACTGCATACCTAACGTGACCCTTGGCCTCCCTTATGACCTTTCGGCTACCCTCATGACTCTTGAGATTACCCACTTCTTCCTCAAACCACAATTATTATTACATGCCCAGATAAGACCTAACATAGTGGTTGATATAATGGTGGGTGATATTTTACATCATGATGAAAGTGATAGAGAGAAAGATGTGGGGGGTTATTGGAAACTCTACCATTCTTGATGCCCAAATCTCACAATGATGCAGATGCTTGGTCCTGAAATCGATTTGTTTTCTTGCCACTATGCCTCACTTGCCTTCATCTATCTTTTGGTGATGTGCCTTTGAGTTTATTGAAAGGTTATTAGAACTTGGAAGGGACCACCTGGCTTACTGAAGGAAAACCTAGTTATGCAAGCTCCATGAGAAACCCTAATCCTTTTGCGTAGACCAATATTTGTTATATTCCTTCTACCTGCAAGAAAATAACATTACTCATACATAATTTCAAACAAATAATGATAATGGAATTACAACCAACTAATTTGAAAGAATGACATTAATAAATAATTAATATAGACCCTGTGTGGTCAATTGTTGTGTCACAATTTTATCAATGCATGTGGCCTTGGGGGTCCTCTTGGACTTCCTCATAAGTATTCTCATTTATGAGTTGTTGTCTTCAATGAGAGAAATGTTCAATTCGATCTCATTTTTCCACCTCACACAACCATCTTCAATTCAAGGGGATGCACTGATATAGTTTTCTTCAGGAGATCCATAGAGGAGTATCCCACTTTTTTGTGCCAAAATTCCTTCTTTTAAAACATTCCTTCATGAGTTTGATGATGCCCCTTTTATGTTATTGTACTTCCTTTTCACCACTTTGATCGAGCAACCATATACATAACTATCACCTTTTTCCATATTTTAATTCTTTGACATGCCCCTTTTGAATATCATTTCTGAATGTTGTGAGATGTGTTGGGGCATGTATGGTCCTACCTTCCTTCTGTGTTATCCATTGTGATTCCTATTGCATGGTATTGCACACAAAATTCGGTGCAAGCCTCCCCTTTGTCATATCATGAGCCACCCCAAGTCTTCCCTCAAGTTTGTATCATTTCTCTAATCATCTAAACAATATGATAGAGTTGGTTATGTAGTGTGATTGCATGGACAAAGGACCTTTCAAAAGGACGATTGTATCGACATAGTGACCCATGAAATGATTTTGCGACTTACGAAAGGTCGCATAGTCGCAGTAAATGTAAAGTCGCATCTCTTGCTGCTTCCATTGGGGCATACAAAACGTAACCTCGTGACCTATGAGGGAGCATGACTTATTAAAGGTCTCATGGTCACAGCTGATGATTAGTTGCCCTTCCGAGGAGCTCGTTTGAGGAGTTGTAATGTGAACCAATGAATTGGTCGAAAGTGTGACTCTGTTGGAGGTCACTTCGTTGCAACGCATCAGAGGTCACATCTCAGTCTAGGTCACATCTCCTGGGCACCTGCCTGAGGTCTTCGAGTGCGACTTAGTGACCATTAGTCGCACAATCGCATTTTGAGTAAGGTCACTCGAACTAGCTACTTCTAGAATGTGATTATGTGATTTGTGTGAGTTACCATGGGTCACGTGGTCACATAGAGAAATAGGTTGCATATATTGTTGTTGTACCGTTGGGCATCATCCTGTAGTATGTCATATGTGCAGCCCCTTACAGTCAACGCCTCTCTGGAATAAGAGAAAGGCAAGTAAGACAATTTTTCACGCCCCAGGTCAAGGTGTGACCCACAACAACGCTCTTCTTATGTGACCCCCTTCATTGCCTTCATCGCCATCCCCATTTATCACAGTAAGGCAGTGCTATTCATAGGATGCATCGCTTCAGAGTTTCCAATGACTGTGCTAACCCACGGGAATACTGAAGGGCATGGACAACTTCCACATTTGGTCAAGGCTTATGGGTATCCTAAAGCTTTGAAAAGGGAGGTTTTGCATCCAAACCACTCCCATTCGCAAAACATTCAATCTTGCCTCCTTCATTTGAGCTTGAGCATGCAATCCATTCCATCGATGTAATGAGTAATTCATGACCAATGTTTTGCTCGCATTTTCAAGCACAAAGGTTCCAAAGCCTTAACCACACAACGCTTCCCTGTTGAACAGACTATTGTGAAGAGCTTCATTCTGCAGAGTAGGGCCACTCAGTGCATGAATCCACAGTCGTATGTTACCTGCCATGGAAGCGCAATTGTAGATATAACATAGATTATAATACTCCTCCCATTCGTCAGCATGGCATGATACATTTTATTCGATGGCTCCGTCAATATTCAATTAAGCATGTAGGGGAACAGATTTCGTTAAAATCCCATCATTGACTTATGGCCTTCAAGTCATTTCAACATGCATAGCCATTAAAATCTGCTTAAACTCCATTTGTATGAAATTTTTGAAAGGTTTTCCTTTGAGCTTTGAATTTTAAGCATATTTCTCATACCCTTTTATCATTGATGTCCCATGCCTCACTTAGATGAGTGTGCTAGTTTTTTTTATGGTAGATAATCGTTTGGATTTTGATTACCCTCGGCAAGAACTCTTCGAGAACTTAAAAGCGTGAACTATGCTCATGTGTAATACATCCCCGTCACTCCGTGTATCATTAATACACTATGCCTTATAGAATTTCCCTCTTTATTATTATTATATGGTCTTTCTTCCCCACTGAATGTCACTCATCCTTATTCGTTCAATTTCAACCTTCTTCATTTGATATGCACCACAAGAAGATCCAATTAAAGTCTTGCAAAGAGAGGGAATCAATAATTAAAACAACGAAAGAAATCAATTTAAGACGATTGGGGTGATAATATAATTATAAATCAATTCTACATGTAGAGTGAGATATGGTTGCACTTTAAACCAACTCAACATTTGGGAATTTTGATGAGCGTGCTTAGTGCAAGGAATTTTGACATCACGTGCTGCCTGAGGTGGAAAGGCAATCATAATGTGTATGCCTCGAAGTGAAGATACATTATAGAGAGAGAGGGCTAATTCCAAGTAGGGTTGGATCCCTAATCACATCCACCTAAGGTTACAAAGGTGATAAGGGAAAGTCGTGATTCTTACGAACCCTAATGCGCCTGTTGAGATGGGGAACCAACCATGAACCTAGGAGGATATGAAACGCAATGATTCCTACCATATGCCAAGCGGTTTCTATGAGAATGCAACTCCAGAGGTAGTTGAATTAGGTTAAATCATGTAGCGATACATTCTAGTGTCGATTTAGGGTTTCTCTCCAAACCTTAGTATGGCCAATCATAACAAAAGCCAGATTGGGGTCTTTCCCGCCCACACACGGTGTCACCATTGATTTGAACTATATAGGGAAAATATTTGAAGTCTTGGGCAAGACATCACACTTCCAAAACCCTAATGGAAGGGTTGGGTCAGTGTGCAAGATGGGGCATGACAAAAGAATGCAATATATATCACATGATTACATGAGTGAATGCATCGAGAGGGTTCAACAAGAACAAGCCATGCGATGAATTATCCAATGAACAACTGGAGTGTCCCTAGATGGCTTGAGGCGAGCAGTGGGGGACCCAAAAATTTTAGTTATGCCCCCCAAAATTTTGGGTGGAGTTGTAGTGGCTACAACAATTGGCAAACCATTGGTAGAATCTAGTATCTCTGTCAACATCCTTATAATAGTCTGAGTCCTGTATGATGCAAGGAATATTGAATGATTACTATGGGCACCTCTTGCATTACCCTGACCTTTATAGGTATGCCTTCCCTTCATCTCTCAGCTAGGTCTTTCTAGTTAATAAACACCCAATTAAATTTCACATGTGACGGTATTTTATGATGATGCGAAGGACGTGGCAGAGGGCTTATTGTATTCAAAATTTAAAAGTAATTTTCTGGTGTTACTCCACTGCCAGCGAGCCTGGACAGTACCTTAGTGGGGTTACTCCAAGAAATCACAAACGTTGCTTTGCTACGAGTGAGCCTGGTCAGTACCCCAGTGGAGTTGTTGCATTACCTCTCTGCACAGGAAGACTTTTTCGATCCTTTACCCTTTATTTGGTTTCATTTATTTATTTTTTACATGTGCATTTACACTTATTTCTGGGAGTTCATTGCGCTAGGGCAGATGAGGGATCCTGAATTATTTTACGAGCAATAGAGGTTGTTTCTTGTTTGACAAAAACTAAAAGATATCCCAATTTAGGTTTTCCCTTATGCCAATCTTCGACATCTCATTTCCAGCTAGCAAGTGAACAAAGAACACAAGTCATTGAAACAATAAAGACCACTGTCAGCACTAGCTTCAGGTTATGGGTATAGGTCATTCAAACTGATTAGGGCTTCCCATGAGAAATATGTTCTTATTTTCTTTGTTAATGAATAAATATCGTAGGAGAGATATCCAGTATGCAACTTTGATGACTGGTTCCAAGAGAGGCTACTCATTGGTGTAATCATGACAACTTCACACCATCATTAGGGATATGATTTGAGTTCGAGGGTTACCAAATAGGTGCAAAGAGGACGAAGTAATTCACTTTGAGGCTAGAGCAAGAGAAAAAGGTGTGAGAAATCTATTCACAACACCACGGGTTTGAAAACTTCATGTTCATGAAGGCTCATGTAGTGGCATGAAACATAGGGGAAATTTCCAGGCTAGGTCCAAGGTGAGTGTGTGCCAAGCGAGAAGGAAAGTGTATGATGAAATGCGACAAACAGGGCTAATGGTGAAATGTAATGATATGTGCAAAAGAGATCGACTAATTGCCATTAAAGGACCGAATGATGCATATGCAGAGATTTCATGAATGTCCTACAACAACAAACAAATGTAAGGACATGAGTGCAAAAATAAACCAACATGGAACTAACTACCTACAGTAAAAAAAATGAAGCGTGACAAATTTAAATCATAAAGCAAATTCTAATAAGCTAACTAATAAGAAAAACTAAAACCTAACTAGTCTAAACCCTAAATCCTGATTTAACCAAAGCATAGGTCGGGTTATGTGAAATCAAACTTCCAATGTAGCCATTGCAGTAGTTCCCGACCTACAAAAACCAAGATGACAACAATTAGAATTTGTGAAAAGAGTTGTGCAAAAAATAAAATGCTTACCTGTAAAGTATGCACAACAAAAAGAAAACCTCATCTACTTACAGGGAAACGTGCCAAAAAGGACCTTTCAAGGAAAATCGCAACCTGATCCTCGTAAACCAAATTACAGGCATGAAATTATAGTCATCCAGACATGACATACCTCTTTTCATGTTTAACCGTAAATCCAAAGCAACCAAGGCAAGATGCTCTCGAGTAGCAAAGGAATATGCCAGATTAATCTGATCAACAACCCTATCATGATGTAGCAGATGGTCAACCTGATAACCCTAAAAAGAGGGGCTTCTATCAAGTGTAACTGAGATCCCTGAGAATTTGAACACAGAAACCCTAATTTTAGAAACCCTAGTTTGAAATTGTTCATAGGCTTCATCCAAGGCGCGAGGGCCTGACATAGCCGTTAGCGGAAGTTGAAGTGCCTCATCGTCCTGAAAAATCTGTGAACCTTCAAATGACACGCCATCAAACATTAATAGTTTCGCAAGATTTGTAGGTGAATGTATATGGTTATCATTGGTTGTGACTAGACAACTCTCAATGAAAATATTGTATATGGGATCAGGTGTCTTAATATTAATAGATTGGAAGCTTGACAAATGAGATTCTTTAGATTCTTTAGAATGAACTGAATCAATCAAAAGAGTGTTAGGCAGAGGGGAGATCAGGTGATTGGAACCCTCCCATATAGGGGATTGTAATACATCATTCAATAATGTATGTTGGCAGACTGTACTGGTTGGGAAACAATAAAAAAGGGTTGGGGCAAGGGCCAAAGCACTCCCTTCAGCAAAAAAATCAGGATATAGAGGTTGATGTGCATCAGCTGCAAGGTGATGGAAAGGTTTTCTTAGAGCAACATCACCTGAATCAGAGGATTTCCAAAATGAGCTTGCATCTGACAAGATGATGTTGAGAGGAGTGTGATGTGCAGAAACCCTATTTTCAGAAACCCTAATTCGACTTAGTTCAGGGGTCTCATCAGGAACACAATAACCTGACATAACCATCAATGGAAGCTGAAGTGCCTCAACTTCCTGATGAGTCCTTAAACATTCAAACGACAGGTCATCAAATTTTGGTGGCTTCGTAGGATCAACAGACGGATACGTAGGATAATCACCAGAGGTGTGAGTGAATATATTTCCGGTAAAATGAGAATTGCTAAAACCATCAGTTTGATCAAGTTGGGTATCTGACACATAAGGCTCTTCTTGGATTGGGAGTAAAGAGGGATTAATGAGAGAACCAAATTGAGCTGGGCGAGAAGCATGGACCTCTTTTTTACCTGTTAAAGACTGTGAGTGGAAAAGATCAGGCATAAGGGATTTAGATTTTGGATCCCTTAACTATGAAACATCACCCCCATGTACATGATTGCAATCAATGCGAGAAATATAAATATGTGAATGATATGAAGGAACCTTCAGTCCAATAGACACATGGACTAAATCAGGGTAGAATGGATACATAGGGTCAGATGAAGGGGTACCGACCGGACCCAGACTCACATCCAACCCATTTATGTTCGGCAAAGTGAAAGACAGATTTGCAGGCCTTATGTGGTTCGTGGACTTGATAGGACAGTCAAATTTACTTTAGACAAGACCAAATCCATCATGCACAGGTGAATGAGATCTCGGGATATAGTGAGACATATGTTGAATGGACTTGATCGGTGTTCCATCAGTAAGAAGATATGTTATGTAATTTTCAAATTCAAGATCAAAAAGATGTATGAGGGATTTAGAGGCGAGACCATCGTGTCCATTTCCCATAAAGCATTGTTCATCGTTTGAACCATTTACAACCACAATCTTATTATGTAACAAGTTAAGAGGAGGATAAGAAATCCCACAAAGTTTAATCTCTTCCTCAGTTGGTTGAGTTTGTTCCAGATTCAGAGAGATAGGAAAAACAAAATTACGGGTAGTATCTGGACACTTAATCTACAAATTATGATGATACTCATGCGAAACAAGACTTGTTTCTAATTGAAAATGTTGTAGAGAAACGAGAACCAATCGTTGAAAATTTATATTCAAATACACCCAATCGACATCACTTTCAGGAAATTCAAAACAAAGATGCAAATATCTGAAAGAATAATCCTCTAAAGATTCTTTAGGTTTCATCCTAAGCTCATTTATCCTCTTTAACACATCTTGAAAATCGTACCTGTCAAATGCTTATTGGAGCTTACCGACGAGTTGCTCAAATGAATGAATGGACGTTGCTTACAACATATGGCACCATTTCTTGGTGCGACCTTCAAGGGCGAAGGAGAAGACCACACAAGCAAACTCTTCATCATCGATCTCAAAAGATTCACAAAACTTGAGGAAATCATAAATGTGCTCAGTTATGGGTGTTCTATTCTCACCATCAAGCTTTAACTGAGACAAGTGATGCAACTCCTCCTGGGGGATGGAAAATCAAAAAATAGACAAACCAAATAAACATCCTGGGAGAAAGATTCTAATCGTAGCCATTAACAGATATTAGACTAAACTGCAGGCTCCAAGGCCTCAGCTTGTCATCTGGCCCTCCTTCTAAAGCCAATTTTTTAATGGACCAAAATGTACCACCAACAACTAAGGGGTCTCTCCAGTGTGAAGTCCCAATTAGACCTCACACCATTTGGGATAGGAGCCCCATCTAGTATGTGGGCCCGACTACCACCATGAATGCTTCCTGTTCATGGTTATCAAATGAGAAAATGCCAAAGTGGGGCAAGAATGAAGCGCTCGGGCAACGAAACAAAATCGACCCAAGATTGACAAATTGTAGAAAGAGGTGCAAAAAATTCACAGGAACGATAAGAAGAGATAAACGATGAGAGGGATTAGTGAGCTAAAACCCATCACACATAATAAATAGGAACATGCTGGAGGTCAATTGCAAAGTAGTGCACAATAGTTTACTGACATGGAAAGGGACAAGTAAACACAAATTCGAAAGAAAAACATACATGCAACCACTATGTATCAGTACATAACATCTCGCATATATGAAAGCACATATACAAATATGGTGAGGTACCAGATAGCTAATACAACCACCATGAGTAAGCATGGGAATCAGAACAAAAGGTGAAAGAAAACATCTTATTAATATTGTTGCAACTTCAAATACATATCATACAATTGGTCAATACCCAATAGTGGAACATGGTATGCTCATACCTTCGCTCGATGCCACAGCCCTAAACCCACTGCAGATCCACTCTACTAGCTACCAAGAGTTGAGTGACCCTAGCTCTCAAGCATAAATAAATTATCTATCTCTGCCTCAACTCAAGTGCTAAAATTCGTAGCTGAATGAGGCTTAAGGGAACACTTGTAGAGGTGAGGTGACTGCTCACCTACCATGACCCTTGGCCTCCCTTATGACCTTTATTATTACATGCCCAAATCAGATCTAACATAGCGGCTGATATAACGGTGGGTGATATTTTACATCATGATGAAAGTGATAGAGAAAAAGATGTGGGGGGTTATTGGAAACCCTAGAATTCTTGATTCCCAAATCTCACAACGATGTGGATGCTTGGTCCTACAATCGATTCATTTTCTTGCCACTATGCCTCACTTGCCTTCATCTGTCTTTTGGTGATGTGCCTTTGAGTTTATTGAAAGGTTATTAGAACTTGGAAGGGACCACCTAGCTTACTGAAGGAAAACCTAGTTATGCAAGCTCCACGAGAAACCATAATCCTTTTGCATAGACCAATATTTGTTCCGTTCCTTCTACCTGCAGGAAAATAACATTAATTAGACATCATTTCAAACAAAGAATGATAATTTAATTACAACCAACTAATTTGAAAGGACGATATTGATAAATAATTAATCTAGACCCATGTGTGGTCAATTGTTGTGCCACAGTATTATCAATACATGTGGCCTTAGGGGGTCCTCTTCGACTTCCTCAAATGTATTCTTGTTTATGAGTTGTTGTCTTCCATGAGACAAGTGTTGAATTCGATCTCATTGTTCCACCTCGCACAACCATCTTCAATTCAAGGGGATGCACTAATATAGCTTTCTTCAGGAGATCCATAGAGGAGTAGTCCAATTTCTGTGATGAAATTCCTTCTTTTAAAAAATTCCTCCATGAGTTTGATGATGCCCCTTTTATGTTATTGTACTTCCTTTTCACCACTTTGTTCGAGCAACCATATACATAACCATCAACATTTTCCATATTTTAATTCTTTGACATGCCCCTTTTGAATATCATTTTTGAACGTTGTGACATGTTTTGGGGCATGTTGTGCTGCAGGTAAATTCTCAGTGCGAACACAAACAATTCCTCTAGCCCAAGAGAGCAAGTCTAGCCACAAACAAACAATCTATGGAAAATATCCTTAAGCTAGAATCAATTAATAGGGCCTACCTCTTAGAACTCTATTTTGCTTAGTGATGATCCTACCTCCTCACTCCAGCTATCTTCTGTTTCCTTCTTTCGAATACATGAAACAAGCAAACAACAACAACAACAAATGTGATAGCATACAATATTGTATTCATCCTACTTAATAGGTCAAGGAACATTAAGCCATAAAAATGTAAAATGACACTTCATGTATGAAATGAATCAATAATTGCATTAATATAAATCAGAAAGATATTACAATCGGTGCCTTGACGTTGTTGGTCTCCTTCAACGTATCCGGGTTCCCACACTTCTGCTAACACTTCATGGATAACCCCAACAATGGAATTTTTAAGGCCTCTTTCCCTCTAGTCTCAAACGAAACCAAAATCACACTATTCTCCCTCAAACACACACTACAAAGCTACAATCTATAGATGACTTTCTGGTTATTCAAACTTGCTCCAAAACTCCAACTAGATTTTGCTTGGGAAAAAGAGAGGTTTATATAGCTTGGATGGATGGGAGGTGGTTCCTCTCATCATGGTAGAAGGTCTTATCTCTTAAGGTTGTGCCATCCTAATAGGGGAAATGAGTCCAAACTGATTTCCTCAGCTCTATCCGGCCCAAACATCTGCCAGACTTCCATTATGAAGCTTCTAGATATGGAAGCTTCGGCTCCTTATTTAAAAAACCTTCCAAAAGAGGATCAACACAAATGGAAAAAGGGATCAATTAGTCTGATCGGCGTGAGGGCTATTATTAACCTCTGTAAATCGATGCGAGGAGAAAACTGGTCAGTAGCATCGGTCTTGTAAACTGTGATAGAAGGAAGATTCTTGGGAAACGATGCAAAGGGGAATTATTTTGCTCATGAAGAGGGACATATTGGGAGTTTCTTCATGATGGGAAAGCATGGCGGGTACATTATAGAGGTCCTCCAGGACCGTATATAGGGAGTATAGGGATAGTGACAAAATTATGTGTAACAGATGCCCCTTAAAGCGTGAATATTGAACTAGAGTGAGGGGTGAAATGCTTTACTAATAGATGCAGGGAACCGGAGTCTGTCGTCAGAAAACCTGTAAAGCACACATGTACATATCTGAAATCTGATAGTCATGCCTGATAAACATGAGAGGCATCTAAGAATACATGAATCCATGGTATAGGCGCAACTATCCATCAAGAAAAAGATCATGTGCATGGATCCTCGGCATGGACGCAGCCATCCGACTGGAGGGATCATATGAAATAGATCCACGGCATGGGTGCAACCATCCATCTAAAGAATAATGTATATAATCATGAATGACTCATTACTCCTTGCAACTGGGAATTTTTTATCCAAGCCCAAGGTCTTGCACTCCAACACGACCCAATTAAAGTACAAATTCTAACATATGAATAGACGTGCTGAAATCGAACATGCTAGAAAGTCACTTGATTACTAACCAATGATGTGAACCATTAACAAGCGCGAGAGAAACCACCAACAATGAAAATGGATCTCAAGGTACGCGTAGCACAATTCACGGGTTGTGAATAGGGAACTAAAGTCGAACACCCATGAAATCATTCAATCGAAGGCCGATGATGAGAACCTGTCGTCGAGTGCGAAGAAATTGTCATTATAGCATGCAAGCTCTAAGGTATTGGAAATGAGTTTCTATATCAACTTCCTGGATAATGAGCTGAAGTCGACAGGAAGCGATCTACCGAAGGAAGGTCATAATGAATCCTTCATCACCAGTACGAAACGAGAAACACAATGAACGAGAGTAATCCAAGATGATCAGACAATGTACAGGTAGGAAAACTTCTCTTCAACATATGGATGACACGACTCCAGAGTTTGGCAGCATTTGACATCATAGGATCAAAAGTCATGGTGACATGGCAGAGATAACTTAGAACCCAGGGAGGCAAGTGATAAAGTGAGGATGTCCCAAAAACCGACACGAAAAGCAGATGAGTGTCAATGTTCAAGAGCGATAGGCTGCCTCAAATTAATACAATTAATGAAATACTTCCAATTTCCCCCCACCATTTCTAGCGAGTACCCCAATTATTTTTTAATAGCAAGCTTGAAGGGGATAGCATATGCTTGCACTATAAGTCCATCCTTCAGATGAATTCGACCTAGTAAGTTTAATAAGCCTTACGAAGGAGAATCTCACGTTCATCATGGTGATGAATCTAATGTCTTTTAACATTTTAACGAGTCTGACAAAGGGGTAGCTCGGTATCCTTTTCATGTTTAGAGAGTTTGAAAAAAAAAAAAAAAAACTCCACATGGTCCCTTTTCGTACATTTGTGTCTCTTGAGCCTGAAAAGGTAGAAAATGATACTTAAGAGAACCAATTGACCATTTCAGTCAACGACTACCTTTTTCGTAAATAGTGCATCCTAGCCTGAAAAAGG
Source organism: Pinus taeda (assembly GCA_000404065.3). Classification (NCBI taxonomy): domain Eukaryota; kingdom Viridiplantae; phylum Streptophyta; class Pinopsida; order Pinales; family Pinaceae; genus Pinus; species Pinus taeda. Next base: position 218,623 of record APFE030472712.1, on the reverse strand, counting down.
GGTAAACGTATATTGGGTAAACGATAAGAGCTCAGCAATCTTTTCATGTTTAAAGAGTCGGAAAAGATTTGAAAGCAGACCCCCCATTTTTATTCTCTTTAACGAGTCAAAAAAGGAAAAATACTCGGCGATCTTTTCATTTTTTATGAGTCAGAAAAGAGCTAAAAGGTGACTCATCCTGGAGGAACGATTCGTATAAAGGGTTGCAACTAGTTTCGGCAATGGTGGAACTGCTCAAAACATGTAATGGTCAAGAGGTTGGCTAATAAAACCACTCATTGTTGTGGTCCCTTAGGAAAGGAAAAACAACCAAGTGAAAGCATATGATCAGCCAAAGAGATGGTGGCGATAGAATGAAATAACCAAGGCTCATCTAGCAAAAATTAGCTCATAAAAACGGAAATAGCGAGATGTAAATTGGGCATGGGTTCATTTTTACACAAGTTTGAACCACGGGGAACTTTTCTTGAATTCAGTTTCATGTTTACACAAGCTTGAAATGAAAAACTATGCTTTCAATAAGTTTTCATGCCCCCAGCACAATGACTCAATTGAGGTAGATGCCCCCAAGCTTCATATCAGTCAATTAGGTGGATGGAATGAAGGTTCACTTTTGAGATCTTGGAAAGGCTTGAATGGGATTTTACGAGATCTTAATCAACGACTCGATTCATAAAAGGGAGTTGCTTCATTTTTTAATGAGGTTGACACAGTAAAAGAACTATCCTCGAGACCCTTATTTCATGTTTTAATGAGATTCACACAAGACAAAGAAATATGCTCACACCCTTTGTTTCATTTCTTAACAAGGTTGACACAAGACCAGGAACTATCCTTATGACTCCTTGTTTCATTTTTTAACGAGGTTGACACAAGACCAAGGACTATCCTCACGATGTAGGTTCATGACCCATAATAGAACATGCCTCCCAAGAGTTCTTCCCTAGACGGAAAAACCACAGTATGGGAAGAATACATTTCATTTGGTACCAAAGAAAGATTGGGTTCCAATGCCCCTAGTACATAATGTACAATACCATTTGTGTGATCATCAGCAGATGCGGAGACGGAATGGGTAGCCACATAATTGACCTCTGGCAAGGAAGGTACTGCTTGCAAACAAGAGCCAATAGGGGACGGTGTTTGCATGGGAGGCACCTGGTGACCAACGAATGATAATTGATCAATGGCCACTATTCTCCCTTCGTGTGGAAAACAAACCACACGAAAAAGTGAAGAAACAAGAGCTCCCATGATAGAAACATAGTCGCGCCTAAGGAGAAGATTGAAATTTAAGGGACCTTGGACTACCATCATGTCTATATAGATGGTCTTTCCTCCCAAAGTAATAGGGAACTTTGGAAGGATCCCTAAGGGTTGACTGGTTCCTTCGTTGAAAGCCAACAGGTTCTGCGTGACAGGCACAAGCTATGGGGAACCCAAAGCTTTCCAAGTAGTTGAAGACATGATGCTAGCAGATGCGCCTTCATCTAATATAGTGCCATGTACTACCATATTATAGGCTTGTACTGTGCTCTAGAAAGGCACATAAGATAGGAGGCGGAAAGCAGTCAATTGACTCCAATCAAAAGAGATGACAGAACGACTTGGTAGGGGGTAACATATGATTTCCCCCACGCTCTAGGATGAATCAATCTCTTTACCAACCAGGAGAGGGTCAGAAGAAAGCCTTTGATAACCAATAGGGAGTTGGGCCTGAGGAGTTGTAAGGTTTTCCAAAACTTTGGAGACTTTATCCATAAGAGGACAAAGGTGAAGAAGTTTCTCTCCTAGAACCCAGGGAGGCAAGTGACAGAGTAAGGATGTCCCAAAAACCGACACGAAAATTAGATGAGTGTCAATGTTCAAGAGCGACAGGCTGCCTCAAATTAATACAACTGATGAAATACTTCCAATTTTTCCCCACCATTTCTAGCAAGTACCCCAATTATTTTTTAATCGCAAGCTTGAAGGGGATAACATATGCTTGCACTATAAGTCCATCCTTCAGATGAATCCGACCTAGTAATTTTAATGAGACCTAGTAAGGAGAATCTCACATTCATCAGGGTGACAAATCCAATGTCATTTAACGTTTTAACGAGTCTGACAAACGGGTAACTTAGTATCTTTTTCAAGTTTAGAGAGTTCGAAAAAAACACGGAAAAGAAAACTCCACATGGTCCCTTTTCGTACATTCGTGTCTCGCAAGCCTGAAAAGGTAGAAAATGATACTTGAGAGAATCGCTTGACCATTTCAATCAAGGAGTATCTTTTTCGTAGATAGTGCATCCCAGCCCGAAAAAGGGGTAAACGTATACTGGGTGCATGACGTTTCACAGCCTTTAATGAGTTCAAAACGATAACAGCTCAGAAATATTTTCGTGTTTAAAGAGTCGACAAAGAGTTGAAAGCAAACCCCCCATTTTTATTCTCTTTAATGAGTCAAAAAAGGAAAAATACTCTGTGATCTTTTCATTATTATGATTCAGAAAAGAGCTTAAAGGTGACTTGTCCTAGAGGAACGAGTGGTATAAAGGGTCACAACTGGTTCCAGCAATGGTGGAACTACTCAAAACATGTAATGGTTAAGAGGTTGGCTAATAAAACCACTCATTGTTGCAGTCCCTCAGGAAAGGAAAAACAACCAAGTGAAAGCATATGATCGGCCAAAGAGATGGTGGCGATGGAATGAAATAACCAAGGCTCATCTAGCAAAAATTAGCTGATAATAACGGCAATCACGAGATGTGAATTGGGCATGGGTTCAGTTTTACACAAGCTTGAAATGAAAAAATATGCCTGCTATAAGTTTGCATGCCCCCAACACAATGACTCAATTGAGGTACATGCCTCCCAAGCTTCATATTAGTCAATTAAGTGGATGGAATGAAGGTTCACTTTCGAGATCTTGGAAAGAATAAACTGGGATTTTACGAGATCTTAATCAAAGACTCGATTTCTAAAAGGGAGTTGCTTCATTTTTTAATGAGGTTGAAACAGTAAAAGAACTATCCTCGAGACCCTTATTTCATTTTTTAATAATATTGACACAAGACAAAGAACTATGCTCACACCCTTTGTTTCATTTTTTAACAAGGTGACACAAGACTAGGAACTATCCTCATGACTCCTTGTTTCATTTTTTTAACAAGGTTGACACAAGACCAGGGACTATCCTCACGACATCTGTTCATGACCCATAAGAGGACATGCCTCCCAAGAGGTCTTCACTAGATGGAAGAACCACTCTCTGGGAAGAATACATGTCATTTGGTACCAAAGACAGATCAGGTTCCAAAGCCCTAGTACATAATGTACAATACCATCTGTGTGATCATTAGCAGATGCGGAGATGGAACGGGTAGCCACATAATTGACCTATGGCGGGGAAGGTACTGCTTGCAAACAAGAACCAATAGGAGGTGGTGATTGCATCGAAGGAACCTAGTGGCCAACGAACGATAATTGATCAATGGTCACTATTCTCCCTTTGTGTGGAAAGTAAACCACATAGAAAAGCAAAGAAACAAGAGCTCCCATGACAGAAACATAGTCGCTCCCAAGGAGAAGATTGAAATCTAAGGGACCTTGGAATACCATCGTGTCTATATAGATGGTCTTTCCTCCCAAAGTCATAGGGAACTTCAGAAGGATCCCTAAGGGTTGACTGGTTCCTCCATTGAAATCCAATAGATTTTGGGTGACAGGCACAAGCTGTGGGGAACCCAAATCTTTCAAGGTAGTCGAGGACATGATGCTAATAGACGCGCCTTAATCTAATATAGTGCCATGTGCTACCATATTATAGGCTTGTACTATGATTTGGAAAGGCACATAAGATGGGAGGCGGAAAGCAGTCAATTGACTCCAATCAAAAGCGATGACAGAACTACTTGGCGGGGGTATCATATGATTACCCCCATGCTCTACAGGAATAGAAGAAAGACTCTCTTGAACAACCGGGATGGGAGGGTCGCTCTTCGATTCATGAGAATCTGAGGAGACAAGAAGAACATGAGCAATATGATCACCACTCTCTTCGGGAATAGAGTGAACAACTGAAGGCGGAGCCAAGTTGACACTCTTTTCAACCAATGGTTGGTCGGGAACAGACAAAAGAGGGTCTTGCTCAGGAAGAGTAGGATGGGAAAGAGATGAATCAATCTCTTTACCAACCGAGAGAGGGTCAGAAGAAAGCCTTCGATAACCAATAGGGAGTTGGGCCTGAGGAGTTGTAAGGTTTTCCAAAACTTTGGAGGCTTTATCCATAAGAGGACAAAGATGAAGAATATGCTCTCCTTCACATAGCCTACATGAGAATATAATCTTCCCTTTCTTCTTACCATCGCTAACTGAGGGTGCAGCATCAACATCATCTCCAGAAGTCGATGGGGATGGTTGATCCAGATTTTGAGACCATACCTCTAAGATTCTGGGAATGCCAGGACAGTCTCAAAGGAGATGTTCACCCTTAAACAACTTGCAAGGGAACCTGACCATTCGTGGAGGACTGGAAGGTTTGTCAACAGGAAGTGCATTTAGCAAAATAGCTGCATGGTTGGCCTCTCGCTTATCTGACTTCTTCTTCATCATCATCTTCTTCTTCTTCTTAGGCTCTTGGTTACTATATTTGAAACTTTCACCAGGCGAAGTAGAAGAGGAGGGTGAAGAAATGGGGGAATAAGGCGAGGGGTCAACCTTATAATCATCGTGATGTGATTCGAACGAAGGATACGTTTGGACAGGTGTCGAGATCCTCAGGACCACCGAGGTCGAAAACATCGAGACAATTATACCAATGGTTAAACCAGGAATGGACAACGTTGCTATATAAGGAGCACCATTGTTTCCAAAAGAAGGAAAAGGACCATGATTCCCATCCGAGGGGAATCCTAGACTAGTAGATTTGGGAAATTTTGCCATTGGAATCGACCCTAAATAATTACTAAGGAAGATAACTTTAACTAGGAATATTTTGTGGGTAGTTAATTTTAAAACACCGAAACAAAACTCTGTCTTTTCATGTTTTAAGAGCCAAGAAATGACGAAAGATGACTCTAATCACTTTCGTAGTTAACGAGCTCGAAAGGACAAGTGCTTGGGTGATATTTTATATTTAGGGAGTCAAAAAGATCAAAATGACTACTCATGATGATCTAGGTAAAAAGGATTACCAGGTAACCGTGAACTATAGAATACCTCCCGGTGAACCAAGAACTACGAGAACGAAATCACCCTGAATGTTGTGTTCGATGTATCATGTTTACAAGGTGGAAGACTCGGCTTCCTATGGATAAAGGATTGCAACCTAGTGGGGTCTCCCTTTATATACTCGATGGTACGGGGAGCACAAGTTCGTACTATTGTTGTCTAGTGCCGAAGCGAATGACAATTGCTAGGTTTAAAGACGTCAGAACACGTCTCTAGTCTAGACCTCTAAATGTGAGCGTTAAGTTTCAATGCTTCCTTAGGTTAATTCGATAAATTTTAACGGTTGATATTGAATTAGGTTTCAATTACAAGGTCCTATCGCTGTCATCTGATAAAAATCCTACATGCATCTATATGATAAAGAGATCTTTCTTCGATGAAAGTTAACACTAATTGAGGGATAGAGAGCACACAATCAATGCAACAATGAAAGAATGAAAACTTTCACTAATACATGTCCTAAATGCACTTAATATTCCCTTAATGACAAATGAAGTTTCATTTCATTTCCAATGCTTATGATGATGCAATTCTAGCTTCTTAATGACGCTACTAATGCAATATTTTCGCTTAAGTAAACTAGAATGATGTTCTTGTTTTCATAAAATGCAAAATGAATCTTTCACATAAAGCACTTTAATGAAAATTTTCACAATTCCAAACAAAAAAAGCATCGATCAATACCAAAGCATGATAAATGAAACTAAAACAACTTCTTCCATGAATCAAACAAACCAAACACATAAAGGCTTTAATCGACAAACCAAGCAATGTAATCTATGCTCGGAACGAGAAAAGAGACACTCGAAATAAGAGAACAAATGAGACTCTTTCACTCATTCAATTGAAAATGAAGCAATGAAGATGTTGCAACTGAAATATGGATTAAATGAGGCAGTAAATCACAAACTTGACATAATGAGTAAACAAACAAATGAACAATAATTGTTCTAGATGCCCTAGGGTCATAGAAACCATCCAAAAACTCAAAAAATCAAGCAATGAAACTTCAAACCAATCAATCAATCAAAAACTAGCAAACAAAGCATTCTAGTCACTTCTGGGTGGAAGAAGAGAGTCTAAGGGTCAAGACACACTGGCACTAGAATGGGAGAAATTCTGATTTTTCCTTAGCTCAGAGACTGGCACTACTACCTAACTGACAACTAGCGCTGGTCGGCACGATTAGCACGACTGACCAGACTACAATTAGCGTTGATGGGCTGATCAGCGTGACTGGCCAGGCTAAAAGTAGCGTTGATCGAAGGATTCAAAGAAAAAATAAAAAAGAACTTCACATAGGGCTAGACTTAACACATCAGAGGGTGGGCTAAACCAAAAAAGCACACAAACCAATCTAATGAAGCTTTCCAGTCAGGGAGAACATAGGAAAAACAAGCTAAGAGGAAAAAATCAAGAGGGCAAGACACACTGGTTATGGTCTAGGGGAAACCCTGATCTTCGCCTACAAGAATCGGTGTGACTACCTAACTGACAACACACGCCAAAAGGGGGTTGGCGTGACTATCAAAAAAATAAATGCGCTGACCGAGGATTCAAGGAAAAAAATAAAAATTTTCAAAGGCTAAGACTAGACTTTCCACTGTTAATTTCAGGCTCAGAGCAGTAAACCAGGCAAGGCAGAGCTAAAGGGAAATGGTGATACTAGAAAATTTCACACAAAACCATGAAATGACAATCAATCAAACAGAAGGATTGACTCCCCAGCAGAGTCGCCAATTTGTGGTCCAGGTAGATTCTCAGTGCGGACACAAACAATTCCTCTAGCCTGAGAGAGTAGGTGTAGCCACAAATAAACAATCTATGTAAAATCTCCTTAAGCTAGAATCAATTAAGAGGGTCTACCTCTTAGAACTCTATTCCGCTTGGTGATGATCCTACTTCCTCACTCCAACTATCTTATGTTTCCTTCCTTCGAATACTTGAAACAAGCAAAAAACAAAAATAGAAAACGTGGTAGCATACAATATTGTATTCATCCTACTTAATAGGTCAAGGAACATTAAGCCATAAAAATGTAAAATGACACTTCATGTAGGAAATCAATCGATAGTTGCATTACTATAAATCAGAAAGAGATTACAATCAGTGCCATGACGTTGTTGGTCTCCTCCGATGTATCCAGGTTCCCACACTTCTGCTAGCACTTCATGGATAACCCAACAATGGAATTTTTAAGGCCTCTTTCCCTCTAGTCTCAACCCAAACCAAAATCACACTATTCTCCCTCAAACACACACTAGAAAGCTCCAAGCTATAGATGACTTGTTGGTTATTCATACTTGCTCCAAAACTCTAACTATATTTTGCTTGGGAAAAAGAGAGGTTTATATATCTTGGATAAATGGGAGATGGTTCCTCTCATCAAGGGAGAAGGTCTTATCTCTTAAGATTGTTCCATCCTAATAGGGGAAAGGAGCCCAAACTAATTTCCTTGGCTCTATCTGGCCCAACCATCTACCAGACTTCCATTACAAAGCTTCTAGACATGGAAGCTTCAGCTCCTTATTTAAAAAACCTTCCAAAAGAGGATTGGCGTGACTGGAAAAGGGTATCATTCGATCTGATTGGCGCAAAGGATAATTTTAACCTCTGTAAATCAGCGCGAGGAGAAAACTAGTCAGTAGCATCGGCCTTGTAAACTAGGATAGAAGGAAGATTCTTGGGAAATGATGCAAAGGGGAATTATTCTGCTCATGAAGAGGGACATACTGGAAGTTTCTTCATGATGGAAAAGCATGTCGGGTACACTGTAGAGGTCCTCCAAGATCATAGACGGGGAGTACAGGGACAATGACAAAATACTGTATAACACATCTATGGTCCTACCTTCCTTCTGCATTGTCCATTTTGATTCCTATTGCATTTTATTGCACACAAAATTAGATGCAAGCCTCCCCATTATCGTATCGTGAGCCACCCCAAGTCTTCACTCAAGTTTGTATCATTTGTCCCATCATCTAAACAATATGATAACGTTGGTGATGTAGTGTGATTTCACGGACAAAGGACCTTTCAAAAATATGATTGTATCGATGTAGTGACCCATGAAATGATTTTGCGACTTATGAAGGTTGCATAGTCGCAGTAAATGTAAAGTTGCATCTGTAGATACTTTCACTGGGGCTTAAAACACAACCTCGTGACCTATGAGGGAGCACGACTTATTGAAGGTCGCATGGTCGCAGCTGATGGTTAGTTACCCTTCTAAGGAGCTCACCTGAGGAGTTTTAACGCGACCCAACGACTTGGTCGAAAGTGCGACTCCCCTGGAAGTCACCTAGTCGCAACACAGCACAAGAGGTCTTCGAGTGCGACTTAGCGACCATTAGTCACACAGTCACATCTTAAGGAAGGTCGCTCGAAATGGCTACTTCCAGAATTCGATTTTGTGATTTGTGTGAGTTACCATGGGTCGTGTGGTCACATAGAGAAATACATTGCATAGTTTGTTGTTGTAGCATTGGGCATCATCCTGTAATATGTCCTATGTGCAACCCCTTATAGTCAATGCTTCTCTGGAATAAGTGCAAGGAAAGTAGGACAATTTTTCATGCTCCAGGTCGAGATGAGACCCACAACAACGCTCTTCTTATGTGACCCCCTTCATTGCCTTCATTTCCTTCCCCATTGATCGCAGTAGGGCAGCTCTATTCATAGGATGAATCGCTTCGTAGTTTCCAATGACTGTGCTAACCCACGGGAGCACTGAAGGGCATGGTCGGCTTCGATGTTCGGTCAAGGCTTATATGATCTGAAATGGGGCACTAAATCCTTCTTGTCAGCTTACAAGAACCTCTCCCACTCCAAATCTTATAAATTCCCAAGATCTAGCTTATGATTGATAATTTGCGAAATTAAAAGAACTCAAAATAGGTGTATGTCTTTGTTTGCCTTTAATTGTTCAAGTGCTTGAGTGATATTTAAACATATGATAGTAAATATGACGCAGCAAATAAGCAAACACATAAGACAATAATATAACATGGAGTTCACCCTGATATCTTGGGTTACGCTCCTTGAGCTCTAATCAGCTCGACCAGGCTCTTTGGGATTATGGCTTGAATTCTTTTACAAGTCTTTGACTCAACTCCATAGGTTTACAACTGAACCAATGGGCTTAGAATGCCATCTTTATCCTTGGCTGTTTGGCTCTCTGGATCTCAGGTCTGGCTCTCGAATTATTGGCTCTTGGCTCTGGCTCTCATCTCTTAGCTCTCGTAAGGAGAATACTGCCTCCAACCTTTGGTGGCTTCTCTCTATTCTCCTCTCACTGGCTTGGATTATTACAATGTGTGAGTTCTTTTTGAGTCCCTACACAACAACAGAATTTATCCCTGAGATGGATCAAACTCCTCAAGTCCACAAGAATAATGCCTCCAAACCCCCTAGATGGTTACCAAATCCTCTTTGGTTCCCAACACGCCTTCCTCTGTGCTGGATCCTTCTGCTCGTCTCTTCGCCTTCTCTTCCATGTTCTAATTTGTGTTTTCATGACACATTCAGTGACATCATTTTCTTATGGCAGGTAGCAATGATGTTTGAAATAGAAAACAACTTAGAAAATGAAAGGACCAGCGGGTGCGGGCAAAACCCTTTCAATGGAGCTAAAATCCCCAAAATAGAGCATTTTACCAATACACGGGAATACATGGCAAAACAGATTAATTCGGATCTCAAGGAACAATAAACTCGACACTATAATGTCTTTAGGTCCGCCCATCACAATCGCATGGCGCATGGTGCATTGGCCCCTTTGCATTATCGCGATCTGATTTACGGATCTCCAATCACTCCAATCAGTGCCTCATAAGGCTATCGGAATTATTGCTATATTTCTTATCGGTGGTTGCTTTTTCCCTGGTCCACGGCCCTTAAGCTTCCCCAATCAGTGATCTCCGATCAGATCCTGGCCGTTGGTTCCTTTTCTGATCCAATGACTCAAAGTTCTCATCGCAATTGGCCTATCGCATATTGAAATGCCTTAAGGCCTATGGTTAAGTCCTTCCTTTGGAAACATCGTGACTTAATCTCCACCATTGATCAACGATCTCCATTCCAACAAATGACAACCATTTCAGGTGGCCCACTTACAAGGAGATTACCCGGCTGAAAAAGCGGTTTTCTCTCTCCTACAGCGTGCTACGTGTTAGTTAGTGTATGGAATCGTGTGAAGCCCTTCCAATATCACTTACCGCCTGAAGCCTGCCCAAAATACCATTTACTGCCCTCCTTCTGTAACTCAAAAGGTTTAGTTTATTTTCTATAAACTCTTCAGATCCGCTTGTTTGTAGGTTTAGCTGTAAAATGTGTTGATCTCCCCTCATCGGATGATCCTCCACCTTTGACCCAGTTCTTCATTATCGAAGACCTGAACCAATCTCTGACTGCCACATCATCTGCTGTGCTGACATCATCAGATACCCGCGACTCTTTCCCGAGTTGCCACATGTCTTACTGAAGTAGCCATTGACTTTTTGGCCAATCAAATAGGGCCACACAGCAGAATACTAACCTGCCATGTGTCATTTGTGGATTGGCCCATGAGCCTATACCAAAAATCAACATTTTCAATATAGTTTGAAGATTAATGAAATTGCCTCCTTTTCTAAGGATAATGGACAATTTTCATTTTACAATAACTCCTTCATCTGGAGTCTGTTTTGGTCCATTCAAATTGCATTAGATTCAGATTAAAGAGGTATATGCAATGGGACTATTTTCAAAGGCATCCTTTGACTTTCATTTTCCTTTGTGAGAAATATTTTTAGACTTAGAAGTTTATTCTAGAACCATTTTAGATCACGCCTTCCCACTAAAAAGATTTTGGACTCCAAAAGACTGATATACTGATCTAAATAGTAACTGAGAGTACGTCACCCTCTTCTTTCATCCTTCATGCACTTGCCTTGCATAGCTATTGCCTCTGAACCAAAGCCTTTGAACACTTCCTTCCTGGATGTGTTTGTCCTCCGGTTAAGAACTGTCTTCCTCCTTGACTTCATGCAAAACTCCTGCTAAGAAGGTTACAGTAGGTAGTTTGAACTTCTCTTCTTGGATCATTGATCCAAGTTGGCTCAAACAAATGTGAAGTTACATCTTCTTCACAAAAATTTACATTTGTATTTGTTTGACATATTGTCAACAACAACTGTTAACAACAACACAATTATAGACAACAACTGGATGGCCTAAACTCTTGCTTCATCAAAAGAAACAGATTTCACATCTTGTGAACACTTCCATGTCTTTACATCTGCATAAAAATGATTGACTAGATAACAAGCCAACAAAACATGCCTTTAAAAAAATTGACCCTTCAAGTCAAGCATATAGAAAAAGAACTGTAGGATTCTTTTTTTCAAAGATGAAACACTTCATCATTATCTCCATCTTGGAGACCAAATCAACTTTTTCCAAGTCAATATTACATTACATGCATGTTTAAAACAAAGAAATCAACCCTTCAAGTTAATTACACATACATGATCAAATACAAGGAAATCATCAACATCCCTGTGGTCATGCATATCATGCTTATGCATGCATTTCATCTTTCAACTTTCGCTTAAGTACACTGTTTTTTCGATGTTGACATGAATATAATGTTGTAGCAATAAAGTCAGTTTCCTACTCAACTTTTCCATTCACCTTCTTGGTGAAATCCTGCAACTTGCATCTCATTAACAAAGAAATGCAAATAGATGTGACACATTTCTTTTCTCATCACTAGATATGCAACTTTAATTGGATAAGAACTCTAACCATTTCTTACCAATCCATTTCAAAGGTCCTTCCTTTGTCTGCACATCAACAACAACATGTGAATCATATTGAAACAGATCATTTATGGAATCTTTCTTCCCATTCCTACCATTCTTTCTTTCCACCTTCTTCAAGTTTCGTGGAAGCATTGTTGAATTCAAAGTCCAACACTTTTCATAAATATGTCCTTGCATATGGCAGTAAGTGCAACACATGTGCATCTTCTTGACAGCATGATTTTCCTTGTCTAGTGGACCTCTAAATTTTTGCTTCCTTTCGTTCAAAAGTTTCCTGCATGTGGCCATCCTCCTCCAACAGCTGGAAACATTATGGTTATCCCAACCACAAAAGGAACATGCAATTCTTTTCCAATGATTATATGGAAATTTACCGTGCTTTACATAATAAAAAAGAATATGATTAGAACCAAATTTATACCTTTCTTTTTCACCTTTATTACCTTCATGAGGAGGTGAATCAAATGAAGAAGTGGCTCCCTTTGGAACACCATCAATCTCTTCAAGGCTTTCTGAGTTTCCACAACTCTATGGTTTAAGTGTATGCTTATGAACACCTTCATCCTGCAAATGATGTTTCAAGCTATTGCATTCCACAAGAATAGAATCTTTACACTTCTGAGGTAGAAGACCTTACATGAAACTCCTTCTAGGAACTATTTCAATTGCCTTCATGGCAGCTTTGGAACTTTCTCCATAAGATTGTCAATAGCCAACACCCAAATACTTAGGCCTTTCCTCAACCATTATTGGCTCAAAAATACCCTGTGCATGTTTGCCCAGGCCTTTTCCTTCATATCCCATCTTGGACATTAACTTGGAACCTACGCCTATGATATGTTTTTCAAAAGAACCAACATAATCATGTTTATAAGAATTTGAAGAAAAACTGGAATTATTTACCTCTTCTTCAAGATGATACTTGACTAAGGCTTCTTATTTACCATTTCCTGCAATTTGTTAGAAAGCAACTGATTCTCTTCCTTCATGGAATTCAACTGCTCTCGAAGTATGATGCTTTTCCTTCCATCCTCATACATTTCTCTCACCATATCCATCATGATGAACAAGTCTTGTTTCATGTCTTCATCAAAGAATCTTGTGATGAAGGAATAATTTGAGGACTCACTTGTAGGAGTAGTCATTATCAAAATGATCAAAAGAACTTCAAACAAGATTAACAAAGAGATTATTCAAGCAACCTTTGGCAACAAACCTCTTGTGCTTCAAGGATTGTCTTGAGGTCCCTTGGGATAAGAAGAATGCCTTTAGCCCTTCTTCCTTCTTGTCCTCTCCTGGATTTAGCTAACAACAGCTTTACCTGATCCTTTTGCAAAATCAAACAACATTCAGTTCACAAAAAATCAATCCTCGACTGTTTAAACACCTTTCAAGTTAAGCAAACAAATAGATTGCTCTTTCAATCAAGCATCCTTCTTTGATCAATCAAGCATCATGATACCACCTGCTCTAGTATAACTTGCTCTGATATAACCAGTACTGATACCACCTTCTTTGAAGGTGGGGTTAATCAACCTGATGCTCCGATACCACCTGATCTAAATGGGGTACTAAAGGCTTCTTGTCAGCTTACAAGAACCTCTCCCACTCCAAAGCTTATATATTCCCAAGATCTAGATTATGATTGATAATTTGCGGAATTAAAAGAACTCAAAATAGGTGTATGTCTTTGTTTGCCTTTAACTGTTCAAGTGCTTGACTTCATTTGCTTAAACTGATATTTAAACATATGACAGTAAATACGATGCAACAAATAAGCATACACATAAGACAACAATAAAACATGGAGTTCACCTTGATATCTTGGGCTACGTTTCCTTGAGCTCTAATCAACTTGACTAGGCTCTTTGGGATTATGGCTTGAATTCTTTTACAAGTCTTTGACTCAACTCCATAGGTTTACAATTGAACCAATGGGCTTAGAATGCCATCTTTATCCCTGGTTGTTTGGATCTCTAGCTCTCAGCTCTCGGCTCTTGGCTCTGGCTCTCGGCTCTAGCTCTCGAAGTATTAGCTCTCGGCTCTAGCTTTCGGCTCTTGGCTCTCGTAAGGAGAATAATTTCCTCCAACCTCCGATAGCTTCTCTCTGTTCTCCTCTCACTGGCTCAGATTATTACAATGTGTGAGTTATTTTTGAGTCTCTACACAACAATGGAATTTATCCCTGAGATGGCTCAAACTCCTCGAGTCTACAATAATAACACCTCCAAACCCCCTAGATGGTTAAAAAATCCTCTTTGGCTCCAAAAACGCCTTCCTCTATGCTAGACCCTTCTGTCTGTCTCTTCGCCTTCTCTTCTATGTTCTAATTCATGTTTTCATGACACGTTCAGTTACGTCATTTTCTTATGGTAGGTAGCAATGATGTTTGAAATATAAAACGGCTTGGAAAATGAAAGGACCAGTGGGTGTGGGAAAAACCCTTTCAATGGAGCTAAAATCCCCAAAACAAAGCATTTTACCAATACACGGGAATACATGGCAAAACAGATTAATCTAGATCTCAAGGAATAATAAACTTGACACTATAATGTCTTCAGGTCCGCCCATTGCAATTGCATATCGCATGGTGCATTGGCCCCTTTGCATTATTGAGATCTGATTTACTAATCTCCAATCGCTTCGATCGGTGCCTCATCGGCTATTGGCATTATCACTATATTTCTTATCGGCAATTGCTGCTTCCCTGGTTTGCAGCCCTTAAGCTTCCCCGATCAGCGATCTCCGATCAGATCCTAGCCGTTGATTCCTTTTCTGATCTAACTTCTCAAAGTGCTCATTGCAATCAACCTATCGCATATTGAAATGCCTTAAGGCCTATGGTTAAGTCCTTCCTTTAGAAACATCAAGACTTAATCTTGTTCGTCGATTGATCGTTTAATCCAACGGTTCGCAATAAACCCAAAACATCAAACAGTTCGCTCAATCTCCACCGTTGATCCATGATCTCCAATCCAACGGCTGACAACCATTTCGGGTGGCCCACTTGCACAGAGATTCCCTGCCCGAAAAAGCGATTTTCTCTCTCCTACGGTCTGCTACATGTCGGTTGGTGTATGGAATTGGGTGAAGCCCTTCCAATACCACTTACCGCTTGAAGCCCACCCGAAATACCATTTACTTCCCTCCTTCCGGAACTCAAAAGGTTTAGTTTATTTTCTATAAATTCTTCGGATCCACTTGTTTGTAGGTTTAGCTGTAAAATGCGTTGATCTTCCCTGGTTAGACGATCCTCCACCTTTGACCCTGTTCTTCATTATCAAAGACCTGAACCAATCTCTGACTGCCACATCATCTGCTACGCTAACATCATCAGACACCCGCGACTCTTTCCTGAGTTTCCACATGTCTTACTAATATAGCCATTGACTTTTTGGCCAATCAAACAAGGCCATGTGGCCCAATCCCAGCCTACCATGTGTTAGTTCTAGATTGGCTCATGTGCTATACCAAAAAACAACATTTTCAATATAGTTTGAAGATTAATGAAATTGCCTCATTTTCTAAGGATATTGGACAATTTTCATTTTACAATAGCTCCTTCATTCGGAGTTCGTTTTGGTCCATTCAAATTGCATTAGATTCAGATTGAAGAGATCTATGCAATGGGACTATTTTCATAAGCATCCTTTGACTTTCATTTTCCTCTGCGAGAAAGATTTTTAGACTTAGAAGTCTATTCTAGATCCATTTTGGATCATTATGAGTATGCCAAAACTTTACAAAGGGAGTATTTGCAGCCAAACCACTCCCATTGGGAAAACGTTCAATATTTCCTCCTTCATTTGAGCTTAGACGTGTAATCCATCCCATCGTTGCAATGATTCAATCATGACCAACGTGTTGCTTGCATTTTCAAGCACAGCGGTGCCAAAGACTTAACCACACAACACTTCTATGTCAAACAGACTGTTGTGAAGACCTTCCTTCTGCGAAGTAGGGCCACTCAGTGCATGAATACACAATCATATGTTACCTGCCATGGAAGTGAAGTTGTAGATATAACATAGATTATAATAATCTCGCAATCGTTGGCATGGTGTAATAAATTTTATTCGATGGCTTTGTCAATATTCAATCAAGCATGCAGGGGAATGGAATTTGTTAAAATCCCATTGTTGACTTATGGCCTTCAAGTCATTTCAACATGCATAGCCATTAAAATCCACTTAAACTCCATTTGTATGAAATTTTTGAAAGGGTTGCCTTTGTTTTGAGCTTCGAATTTAAAGCATATTACTCATACCATTTTATCACTGATGTCCCATGCCTCACTTAGATGAGCGTGCTAGTTTATTTTATGGTAGATAACTATATGGTTTTTGATTACCCTCGGCAAGAACTCCTCGAGAACTTGAAAGCATGAACTTTTCTCATGTGTAATACATCCCCGTCTCCATGTATCATTAATACACTATGCCTTGTAGAATTTCCCTCTCTATTATTATTATTATTATATAGTCTTTCTTCCCCACGCAATGTCACTCATCCTTATTCGTTCAATTTCAACCTTCTTCATTTGATATGCGCTACAAGCAGCTCCAATTTAAGTCCTGCAAAGAGAGGGAATCAGTAATTAAAACACCAAAAGAAATCAATTTAAGAAGATTGGGGTGATAATATAATTATAAATCAATTCTACGTGTAGAGTAAGAGATGATTACACTTTAAACCAACTCAACGTTTGGGCATTTTAATAGCGTGCTTAGTGCAAGGAATTTCAGCATCACATGCTTCCCGAGGTGGGGAGGCAATCATATTGTGTGTGCCTCGAAGTGAAGATACATTATGGAGAGCGAGGGCTAATTCCAAGTAGGGTTGGATCCCTAATCACATGCACCTAAGGTTACGAAGGTGATAAGGGAAAGTCGTGATGCTTACAAACCCTAATGTGTCTGCTGAGATGGGGAAGCAACAATGAACCTAGGAGGATATGACACGCAATGATTCTTACCATAATTCCAAGCGATTTCTATGAGAATGCAACTCTAGAGGTAGATGAAGTAGGTTAAATCATGCAGCGAGACATTCTAGGGTCAATTTAGGGTTTCTCTCCAAACCCTAGTATGGCCAATCATAATGAAAGCCAAATTGGGGTCTTGCTCGCCAACGCACGGTGTCACCATTGATTTTAACTGTATAGGGAAAATCTCTGAAGTCTTGGGCAAGACATCACACTTCCAAAACCCTAATGGAAGGGTTAGATCATTGCGCAAGATGGGGCATGACAAAAGGATGCAATATATATCGCTTGATTACACGAATGAATGCATCGACAAGGTCTTGCAAGAACAAGCCATGTGATGATTTAGCCAATGAAGAACTAGAGCGTCCCTAGATGGCTTGAGGTGAACAGCGGGGGACCCGAAATTTTAGATATGTCCAAAATTTTGGTTGGATTTGTAGCAGCTACAACATGACTTTAAAGGATTACATCCAACATGAGGTTCACCTTTGGGAACCTGATCCATTGGAGAAGGCATTCAGGTTGGCAAGAAAAATTGAAAGCAAAATTATTGCAACAAGGAAGCCTAACACTCAAAACTATAAAGATGGAAGTGTTGTTGCCCATAGCCTTCCACAACCTACAAGGTTGAAACCACAACAATTGGAAGAAAAAAGAGCAAAAGGGCTTTGTTACAGTTGTGATAGCAAATACAGTTGTGCTCAAACTATTGGAGGAGAAACAATTATATGCAAAAGCCTCCAAATGATTCTTTGGAGTACAAGAGGTGGAATATTTGGGTCATATTGTATCTCATGAAGGTGTTAAGGTAGACCCTAGCAAAATTAAATCCATTAAGGAATAGAAAATCCCCACATCCATAAAGCATCTACGAGGATTTCTGAGGTTGATAGTGTATTATTGCAAGTTTGTTAAGAATTATGGGAGAATAGCGGTACCTCTAACAATATTACTGAAGAAATATGAATTTTCTTTGACTCCAGAAGCAACGAAGGCCTTTGAACATCTTAAAGAGGAAATGTGCCAAGCACCAGTCTTAGCTATGCTAGACTTCACAAAAACATTTATTGTGGAATGTGATGCCTCGGGAAATGGAATTGGTGTTGTTTTAATGCAATAAGAAAGACCCATTTCTTTCGAAAGTCATCCAATCAAAGGAAAATATTTATACAAAGCTATTTATGAGAAGGAAATGTTGGCAATACTACATGCACTTAAGAAATGGCAACCTTACCTAATGGGAAGACACTTCAAGGTAAAAAAAATCATGATAGTCTTAAATACTTTTTATAACAAAGATTATCTTCGAAAGAGTAGCAAAAATGGGTCACAAAGATGTTAGGTTATGACTTGAAATTGGCTACAAAAAAGGGAAGCAAAATGTTGTTGCAAATGCACTCTCAAGAAAGGATGAGGATGTGGAAGCGTTGTTTTGTGCCATTTCTATTATCCAACCAAATTGGATAAATGAAGTAAGGGATGAATGGAAGAATGACGAAGAAGTGTGGGAACTCATTCAAAAGTTGTAGCAAGATCCCAGTACATCTGATACATTTAGCTCGAAAAATGATTCGTTATGGTACAAAGATCACTTACATCTTTGTAAGAATTCCCAACTCAAACAAAATATTCTTAGGGAATTGAACACATCTCCCTTAGGAGGGAATTCAGGGTTTTTAAAAACTTACAATAGGGTTGAGAAAGAATTTTTTTGGGATGACCTTAAATCTGATATTCAACATTTTGTGGCGGAATGTTTGGTTTTCCAACAAAATAAACTTGAGGCAATTAAGGCCCCAGATCTATTACAACCTTTATCCATTCCAAGTCAATGTTGGGACAAGGTTTCAATGGATTTGATCACAAGTTTACTAATGTCTGAAGGAAAGAGTGTCATCATGGTGGTAGTTGATAGACTTACCAAGAATGCACACTTTTGTTCATTATCTCATCCATTTATAGCCAATACAATTGCTATTGAATTTATGGAAACAATTCAAAAGCTACATGGAAACCCAAATATTATTGTAAGTAACATAGATCCTATTTTCACTGGAAATTTTTGGACAGAATTATTTTCTTGTTTGGGTACTCAATTAGCTCATAGCTCATCTTGTCATCCTCAATCTGATGGGAAAACTGAGATAGTGAACAATTGTTTGGAAGGATATCTTCATTGCTTTGTATCTGATAAATAGGCATAATGGGTCAAATGGTTGCCTCTCGTTGAATGGTGGAATAACACTTCCTTCCATACTGCAGCAAAAATGACCCCATTTATGAAGCTTTATGGATATCATACACCGTCCATAACATCATATTTAAGAGAAAATTCTGAGGTTAAAGCAGTGGAAGATCACATCGAGCATCAACAAAAATTTCTCCAACTCTTAAAGGGTAACCTCACTTGAAACAACAGGAAGATTGACATCATGGTGAAAGAAGTTTTGATGTAGGTGACTAGGTATTTCTATGGCTACAACCATACAAACAAATGTCCCTCAAGCAAGCTAAGAAGGATAATAAATTATCACCAAATTATTATGGTCCTTACAAGGTGTTGCAAAAGATTGTTACTATGGCATATAAATTGGAACTTCCTGCATCTTCTCGAGTGCACCCAGTTTTCCATGTTTCATGCTTAAAGAAGGTTATAGGTGACAAGCTCCCAGTTCAAACAATATTTCCAGACCTTGACGAGGAAGGAAAAATCATATTGGAACCTGAAGCAATCACAAAAACAAGAACTCGACAACTGCGAAATTGATCAATTTCAAAGTGTCTCATCAAGTGGAAGAACTTACCCGCTAAAGATTCTATATGGGGCGATGAGAATTTTATGTAGAAGCATCCATAACTACTCAGGCATTGAGGGCAACACTTTTTTGAAGGAGAGTGGCATGTTAGGTCCCTATAATACTAGCGTATTCCATTATTTTTATTTTCATTGTACCCCTTATTGTTATTGTTGTGCCCATTTTGTCCCCATATTGTTATTATTGTGCCCCATAAAAGCCAACTATTGTTATTCTTCTGGGTTGTTATTGCCCAAGGTATTGACCTGTGATATTGACCCATAGTATTCATGTGGAATATAGCCTATTTAAAGAGAGAAATTAAACCATCCTAGATCCATCTTAACTTCAAATCTACCAAGCCTTGAGAAGGATCAAATCTCTTGATATGCAAACATATTTTAGAGTGAAAATAGATTTGATCCCTCTTGAAGCTTGGTAGATCCAGAGTCAAGATGGATCTAGGATGGTATATTAATAAAATCAAGTCTCATATATTATCGTATAAATACTATACAACAATTCTAACATATCAGAAAATATATATTTTTTTGTAAGTCAATAGATTCTATTAATTCAGGAAAAGTTTACATCGTGATGAACTTTTAATCAAAACACATATGACCTCATTCCTACTAGACTTATTGGCCAAATTATACTAACAAAAATGTGCATATAACAACATAAGAAAGTTAATCGACCAAGCAATGATTGCTTGTTGAGATCAAAATTGACCAAAGATCAACATACAATACATTACCATAGCTAACCAACAGGATTACCTGGCCCTGGGTGTTTCATTTCGTCTCCATGTGGTTGATGGAAGGCTTCATGGATTTGCCCCTCCATATGGTCCATCTTGCCTTCAATGTTGTGAGCCCTTTCCTGTAGCCTCCTCTAACCTCGATGCAGAGAAACCAATCTATCAATCATGTGCCATTGGTTATGTTCAGATCATTCATGTAAGAAATGATCTCATTCTGGTCTTCGTGTTTGTCTTGAGCCAATTTCTCCACCATGGTTTTTAGCTAACGAATCTAAGTTGCAAGAACATCAAAGGGTGGCAACAGGTCAACATTCTCGGTGATTTTCCCTGTTGCTGCTTGAGCACCTCTCAATTTTCTACCTGTCCAGCATGATGGCCATCTGCATGACCGCTTTGACCACAAGTTGCGACGATCCCTCCCATGTTGGTGAAAATGGCTCCCTCACTGTCCACAAGCGAAGGTTGTGTAAATCATCCGGACCAAAGACTATTCTCACAAGGCTCGAAGTCCACATGGGCATATCACTCACCCACACCCTCCATCCAATTGGACCCTCGAAACCCTGCATCGTTGACTAGTTGTCTCCACCACCTTTTGGACCCTTATCATGACATATTAATTTCCCAATAGCACCCAACCCACAACCATTTTTGTTTGTGAATAAAATCCACCCAACTACCCTTCAATGAGCTAGGCCTCTTGAGCAGGAGTTATCGACCGCCTTTTTAATTGAAAAGAGCCCCTGAGCTTCTAGACCCACACTGAACGAAGCCCCGGAGACCAAATTGCAAGGAGGGGAACACTAAACACTCAAGGATTTGTCTGGCCCCATACATTCTTTTGAATTCCTATGCAACAGGCCACATACCCAAATCTAGAAGCCCCACAAAAGAAACTCTAGTATATAATGAAAATTAGAATAAGATGAAATACTTACAGTTCTAAGTGAGCTTATCAAAGGTGAAACTTCCGCCCTTTGAGAATCTTCACCCCAAATGTCAAACTCTCCCCAATTTCCACGTAGACCCATGGACCAAACTCCACCACACACTTCCATTAGGGTTTCAAGACTACCAATTGTTCGAGAAAGCCCCCTGAAACTTCAAGCCCCTCACCCTATAAGGAAAGGGTTGTTGAAACAAGTGAATTTTGAATGCTTGGGTTCCAAGTGTCTCAACTTATCTTTAGGCTAGGATTCCTAAAGGCACCATTAGCCCCATCATCAAGATTATGTAACAAACAAGCATAAACAAGTGCATTGACAGAGACAATAGAAGTATACACAGTAACAAATTTATTAACCCATAGGTTATTCAAGCCATCACAACAATAACACTAAATATTTTTATAAGTAAAATAATTTCTAAAGTTGTACCAAATTATATGTAGAGTATAATCCTTAAGATTTGAAAACACCTAGAAGAGGTGGAGAGGTACCCCTTTACTACAGGTTAGGGGAGGCATCCCTCTCCAAGAAGGGGTGTCAATATTTGAATTCTCAAGCTTGAGCATGCTGAGAGATTACTTGTAGCCACCTCCACCATTGTCTTCTTGAGACGGATCCAACTCCTACCCACAGTTAATCCACCATGCCAGCTATAGACCGGTGGCTCCCTTGCTCCTTTCCTCAAACACCATCAAAATTTCCTCTTTGAACCAAACCTCACTACCTTTCTATCATTGTCTCAACCAAAATATTTCTTGAAGTCTCTCATAGGGCAAGGAAATAGCCCCTTGGCACTGTGAATAACCAGACCATACCTCACTCCTTCATGATTGTATCACACCTTTGAACTTCATGTTAAAGACAAGGATTAAGTTGGCATGCAATTGCATGTGAGGGGGCAACCGTGCCACCCCCAACATTAATTTGCCTCGTAAATCAAAGGTGGCAGGCACAACCCCCTAAATTCCTTTGTCTATCAGGATTCACCTTATTGGAGGATATCTAATTAAAATATTACATAAAAATAAATTTATTTTTACTTCAAATTTTGTAGTATTTACCAAAAAAAAAACTAATAATAAAAATATGTTTACATTATAGACCTGAACCATTAGGCCTTCCATTTTATAATTTTTTTCCCATTCTAATCTACAAAATTAATCAATGATCATATGGTTTTAGATTTTCTCATAATATAAAAATTATTAATATTATAAATTCAAAAAAAAAAAAAATGTTAATTTAAAATTAATGTTATAAAAATAAATTAATTAATATTATAAAATAAATTAATTAATTCCTCGATCAGGGTGCGTATGATAATCTCGACGCAATCAAATGTTTTAATGGGAAGGGCCTCAAAAGAACAACCCACCACCCTCCACATGGATGTCAAGGCTAGCGGGGTCCCGTCGGGCAAATGGAAGAGCAATACGTATGTGGGTGACAGCAAGAGGCATATTCAATTCCACTATGAGGTGTTGGGTGATTACATGAGGTTAGAAATTTGGAGGTTGCAAGGAGTTCGCCGCTATGGAGAGCAGATGAACCAGGGGCGAGCTCGACCAGGCACTGCATGGGTGAATTGGTATGTTGTCTACTCCATCTCCCTTTTCGCAATGTTGAAAGTATACTGGATTTACATTCTGGGTTGGCTGGGCATAATTTAGTGGGGTACTGAGAGTCCAGGTCCTGCATTGTTTGGGTTTGCATCGATTCGGGGGGTCTATATATGGAATTAACCAGGAGGCGCCACCATTTCTATGCAATTTGGCATACGTTGTCCTACCGGGGGATTGCATGCATGTGACTCATTGGGCTTCTGGCCGAATGGCCTTGGTAAATGGTTTATGCTAGGGGGACAGGTGAATCGCCATAACCATAAATAAAATCTTGCTTGTTAAAATTGTGGCCTCGACTCCACAACTGAGCAGGGTTGACCCGACAAAGAACTGGGTAATTATAGCAAAGCCTGTGTATGACTAGTTGTTATCGAGAAATATAGTGTCCACTCGGAGCTCCTAGTCCCACTAAGACGGGTAGCTATCTTAGAAACAAACAAACCAAAACTAATTTCGCTTTCCTTTATGAGAAGTAGATAAGAGGGGAAAAAAGGACACCAACCTCAGTCTTGTGCTTGGTTCCTTGCTTGGTTCCTCTCCCTTCTGGCAGATCTTTTCCGGTCCTTTTTCATTTACCCAGCTTCAAAGAGTACCTGTGGAATCAAAGTAGCGTAATACTATCGAAGAACAGAGATCTACAATCATAAACAAAATGGGACCAGATATATATTGACCACACAAATGCATATATCATCAAACATTCAAGAATGTCGAGGAAAACTTGAATAGTTTTATTAATATCAAGAATAGCAAAGAGGATTACAACCCATTGTTCTGACCCAGAGTCATCCTCTCAGCATGAAAGCCCTTCTTCACCTCATGAAAAGCTTAGATCACCCAACACTATGATATTGGACCAGGAAACCAACAGCACTTCCTTACAAGATACAAGATTCCAGCCTCTGGATCTCTGTGATGAGGGATCCATATATAGATGATTGTAGGGGGGTGAGTCAGCTTCTAGGATTTTGATTATTGTCCTCTCTCTGATAGTTCTTGATTCCACTTGGATATTGATGATCTCTTACTCATCCCTGGTCGAAATCAGAGAGGCAAGTGTCAGAGGGGAAGTTTCTGGAAGATTCTATGATCTTCCACCTCGCAAACCGTCCCTGTCATTTGTCCATTCTTGTCCATCGCACCCTACAGAGGGGCCATCTAGTATGCATCACACCCTTTACACTAGGAAGGTGATATGCATCGCACACTCTGCACTGGGCATTCAGTATGGTCCAGTTTTGACCATTTCTGAGCAGTTTTCTGTGGAGAACTTCTAGGAGATGATGTAATCAGCTGACCTTGTTCCTTTAGGTAGTGAAGCAACACTTTTAGGGGCTTAGGATCCCTCAATTTATGGACATTTATGATTGGGGTGCAGTTCCAAAAAATGTCTATAACAGTAGAGTAGGAAGAGGCTCTATAGCTAAGTGCATAGAGGCCTAGTAATCTGCAGCTGAGTGGGTGGACCCTTGTAGCTGAGTGCGAAGGGCGAGTCAAGTCTGTTAACATTTGGAAGTATTAATCAATGGAAGTTTCTACCATTTTTGTGTATTTATTTCTTGTTTATGCATATGTTATCTTTGATATAACTTTCACTTCTAATTCATATATGATGTGTGAATGTGTATAATTGTCTTGATTAAGTGAATACAAGTAGGAAGGTCTATTTACGCGAAGATAATTAAGATTTGTCTCTAACATAAGTAAGATACCTAGTCTAGTTTGAGAAATAGTGCAGCTCACTACCATAGTAGCGTGAAAGGACTTAAGCCCCCAGTTAGGGCTACGTGAAAGTCGACTATAACAAATCACGAAGGTACTGAAGGGTAGAATAGTGCACAAAGTGACTTGTGTGAAGTCAAGTCAAGTTGGACTAAACAGACATCACAAACATCTCAAGGGTGTGGAAACTTGGTTCCAGCATCCCCCCATACAGCTTTGGGTGAGACTTCAGTGCACGCTCCATGGGTTGATGCTGAAAGGGCGAGTAGTGTAGCAATTTGGCTAATAACTTCGAACCTGGGTTAGGCCCCCATAAGCAAACACGGTGATTGTTATATATATAATATTATCCAATTTTGAGGTCATGGCCAAGCCTAACACCACATTTGTGTATGAGACTCTCTTGTTTGTGGGACAAGAGACCGATCTCTCCACAATGATTTGACAGTTAAATTTATGATCTCTAATAAGGCATACATACTCTACTCCTCTAGTTTTGAATGTGTGACCTCCTAGGAGGAATCACATGTTCTTAATTAGACTGATAAGCCTTTTTTTGAATTAGGTAAACTCATATTTTTGTCAAATTATTTTTGTGCCCCTAACACATGTCTGATAATAAAATTAGTTAAGTTATGTAGGTTCACCGAATTTAATAATACTTTATTGGGAGACACGATATTCGAAAAAAAATTCTCCTTCACATTAGTGAGGGTGGCATTCGAAGAATGTAAGAGTTGTGATATTTCGCGAGAAAATAGGACTGAAGGTGTGATACTTGGCAATACAATAGGTCAAACGTGTTGTATTTGGTAGTGTCCATAATGACTGTAACCTATGCTCCCACACATATCTAAAAATGAACTATTCTCTATCAAGCAGATTGAATCTCTGCAAGATCTCAGAAGAGATTCAGCACATCAGATGATTCATCTGATTTTTGAATACTACATGAAGGGATCAGAGTGTGTGAATATCAGAGACATTGTGTTCCTCTCTGCATTTAATCTGATATGAAACATGGCCTTTGGTAAACACATGTTCAATTCTAATTTACAAGCTTCTGAAGATATGAAAGATGTTATTTCGAGAGTGATGGTCATAAATGTAGCTCCCAATTTGACCGGCTATTTTCGTCATCTTCACTTCTTGGATCTACATGGTGTGTGTCATAATCTACAGCGAAAAGTCATATGTTATTATGGATAAATTCATAGAGGATTTTCTGACAAAGAGGAGGAAAAAGAGTGACATAAGTGATGATGGCAAGAAGGATCTCTTAGACATTTTCTTGGACACAATAAATGATGAATTTAATATCCCTGACATCAGGGGCTACTTAAATATAAGTATTTCACTATCTCTTCTCGCTATTATACATACATAAATTCTATCAAATCATGATAACCCTAATAAAAAGAACATAATGTATAATTGCTTTTGCACAATATCTTTGTGGCTTGAAGTGATATGACCGTGAAGACAATAGAGTGGGTGATGGAAGAACTCATTCCCAATCCTAAGAAATTCAAATGATCCTAAGCCAAGATGGAATTTGTTGCCAGTCTCAACCTTCACATGGAATAATTGATGTTGAGCGTCTCCCTTATCTCTACACAATGGGGAAAGAAGTGTTCTAATTGCACCCAATAGGTCTTATGCTTGTCCCACACAGAGCAAACAAAAATTATAAGATTGCAGTGTTCATGATACCCAAACACAGTTGGCTACTGGTTAATGGTTGGGCATGGAAAGGGACTCTCAGATTTAGAATAATCCATTAAATTTCTTGTGAGAGATGTTTATTGATGATGATATGTGTAGACATGTGGATTAGAGAGGAAAACACTTCGAGCTAATACCGTTCACACGAGGAATGAGAATTTCTTTGGGGCTTCCATTGGAAAGTTGGACAATTCATTGGTTGTTGGAGAGGCTTGTTTGTTGGAATTAATATTAATCCCAACCACCGCCTTAAACACACTCACAACCCCGATACTTGCCCAATCAACCTCTACGGGTTGCGATTTTGTTTGTAGGCGGAAGGACTGAAGTTCAGAGGAGAGTAAAGCATTGAACATTCTGCAACACATCAGATAGTTAAAGCACTTAAAGAAGAGTTGGTAAATATGTATGGCCAAACATTTACTTCGCAACTCTTACTTGTAGTCCACAACCTTTGCATGTTTAGAAAATCCCTCACTTTGTATAATCTCCAATCCCATGTCTTAAATATTTTCTCTGTCATGAATCAACGAGTGAAAGTTGTATTTAGATAAATATCAATGTGAAATTCATTTATATGGTTGAGCGAGAGAAAGGGTGTAAGTCTGTGAGGTAGTGAGGATAAAATTGTGGAGAAAATATTGGTGGGTGGGTGAAAACAAGCCTTTATGGAGTTTAATAGAGAGTTACTCCACAACCCCTGGTGAAGTGTAAATTTCAGTAAGATATTTTTGTTTTACTTGGAGAAACAACCTTAAATTTATCATACGAATGTATTTTCATAGGTTTTGAAATATAATCCATTATCTGTTTTGTTACAATTTGATTTTAAACCATCATGAGTAGATTAAACACAACTATTTTGTTTTTACTCTATTCTATCGTGAGTAAATTTCTATGTTTTATTTAAGCCTCTGTCGAGTTTCGATTTACTTGCCACAACTAATTTGTGGAAGAAAACTCATCTCCTCTACCCCTTGTAAAATTTTTCTAACATGGAATGAGAGCAAGTTAAACTTTGTTAGTATAAAAAGAAGTGTTTTTACTAGCAATTAAATTTTTTTATGAGGGAAGATTTTTGAAGTGTACATATGAGTAAGTAGAAAGTTTCTTTTACACTCATAAATGGAAACATCAAGCACAAGCTTCACTAATCCTGAGATACCTCAGTTTAATGGAAAAGTTTATAACTACTGGGCTATAACAATGAGGGCCTAATTTTCTTCTGAACACATTTGGGATTTGGTGGAGAATGGTTTCTAGGAATCAACAAATGCAGTGCCATACAATGCCTTATCTCAAGAATAAAGAGATTTGTTGAGGAACAACAAGAAGAAGGATGACAAATCCCTCTTCTACATTATACAAGGAGTTCATGAAATATTTTCCCAAGGGTTGCAGCAAAAACAAAGTCCAACCAAGCATGGGACACCATCGAGACATCTTACCAAGGCATCAGAAAAGTAAAGACAACAAAGATACAAATGCTAAGGAGAGATTTTGAGACAATTTGCACGAAAGAGTCTAAGAATGTAGACTCAATTTTTAGACATGTAATTGGGTTGGTTACTCAAATCAAGTCTCATGGTGAGACAATTGAAGAAAGGAGAATAGTTACTTTTTGAGAACCCTCTCAACAAGGTTTGATGCCAATGTTGTGGCCATAGAAGAGACAAAGGATCTCTCACAGTTCTCACTGGATGAGCTTCATGAATCATTGATTTTTCATGAACATAGATTAAATAGAGCAACAAGCTCCTCATTGGAGCATGCCTTCAAGACAAAAGTTTCATTTGGTCAAGGTAGAAGTAGAGGAAGATCATATGCTACAGGAAGAGAAAGAATCCCACACAGAGGTGGAAGAAGTAGCCCTTCAAGCTCAAGTGGAAGGGGTGGCTATCAAAATCCAAGTTAAGGTCTAAGCCAAAATCAAGCAAAATTTAGAGGTATGATAAATCTCAAGTTCAATGTCATTACTATAAGAAGTATGGTCATTATGCAAATAAATGTAGAAAGAATAAATATGACATCAGTAACAAATAAAGTGTAAATTTCACAAAGGAAAGTCATAACCATGATAGCATGTTTTTAGCTTGTAATATAGCACAAGAAAAACAAAGTGATGTATGGCATGTAGATTCAAGGTGTAGCAACCACATGTCAGTGAACATATGAATGTTTTCCAATATAGCTGAAAGTGTGAAATCTGAAGCGACATTAGGGACTAAGAGAAAATTCTTTGTCATGGGAAAAGGAAGAGTTAACATCCTAACAAATAATGGGGAGAATAAGTACATCTCCAATGTTTAATTTGGCCCCCATTTGAATCATAACCTCATAAGCATTGGACAACTCATGCAAAAGGGCTACAATGTATTTTTCAGGAATGATGAGTGTACAATTTTGGATATGCCTCCAAGCAGGCAATTGATTGCAAAGGTTGAGATGACGAAAAATATAATGTTTCCCCTAAAAATAAGACCATTTTTGAAGGAAGAAATTTCACAAGCACAACTATCAATGAAATCACAAGAGAATGAAAGAAAAGTTGTAGTTGTTACACAAGTGAATTGTCAAGCAGAGGTCAAAGATGAAAATTGGTTATGGAATTTGAGATTTGGTCATCTCAACTTTGGAGGCTTGCATTTTCAACATAGAAAATACATGGGGAAGGCATTTCTACTTATAGAAAAGATGGAAAACCTTTGTGAAGAATGTATCTTGGGCAAACAACATAGAGAAACATTTCCAGCAGGAAAGTCCATAAGGGAAAAGGCACCTTTGTGGATTGTCCTCTCATATTTATGTGAAGCAATACAGACACCATAAATTGGTGGTAGCTATTATTTATTGACCTTCATAGATGACTACAAAAGGAAGACATGGGTCTATCTCCTAAACCAGAAAACTGAAGTGTTTGAGTGATTTTGCCAATAGAAATCTCTTGTTGAGAAGCAAAGTGGACACTACACCAAATTCCTTAGGACTAGCATAGCTCACGAATACATCTCAAATGATTTCCTACGTTTTTGTAAGGAGCATGGAATTCACAAGCAATTTACAACAAGGTATACACCTCAGCAAAATTGTGTTCTGGAAAGGAAGAATAAGACCATTATGGAAATGGAAAGGAGTATGTTGAAGGCAAAGAATTTGCCAAATGATTATTGGGCTGAAGTTTTCCCTTGTGCAGTGTATATCATTAGTAGGTTTCCAACCAAAAGTGTAAAGAATGTGGTTCCTCAAGAGACATGGAGTGGAAGAAATCATAGTGTCACTCCCATGAGAGTCTTTGGATGTGTGGGATATGCACATGTCCAGGATGAGTTGGGGAAGAAGTTTGACAACAAGGTGGAGAAATGCATATTTATTGGATATTGTGATGAATCCAAGGCATAGAATCTCTACAATCCATCAACCAAGAAGGTCATAATAACCATAGGTGTGCAGCTCATAGAAGAAGAAGAATGGGAAGGAAGTTTAGAGAAGAAACTCAATGTAAAAGCATGTATACGACATGAGGACAAAGAGGAATTGATAGAAACAAACAATTCCTCAACAATGACTCCCTTTACTCCTATTCAAGTGCAACAAAGCACACAACAAGCACTACTGTCAACAAATAATATGACTGTGTCACAATATTATGCAAGTGCTTCTCCGAGCACAAAACAAAGCGCAACAACAAGTGACATGTCAAGCCCATTTTTAGCAAGCACAAGAAGGCCAAAATTCAGAAATTCAAATGTGATTTATGAGCAAGATGAAGTTGATAGTAGCGCGGGTCGAAATTCCTTATTTTCATTTTTTTTTTCATCTAGATGGGTTGCATTATTTTTTCATGTAGATGGGTTGCGACAATGGAGGAAGAAATAGAAGAAATATAAAAGAATCAAACATGGGAGTTAATGAATACTCCGTAAGGAAAAGAAGTCATTGGAGTGAAGTGGGTCTATAATACCAAGAGAAACATTGAGGGTAAGATTGAAAGGCATAAAGAAAGGCTAGATGTCAAAGGACTAAGCACAAACATGGAAGAGATTATGCAGAGAGCTTTGCATGAGTCATTAGGATGGAGACAGTGCGTATAGGTGTGGTGATTACCACATAGAATAAATGGAAAATTTATCAAATGGACATAAAATCAACATTCTTGAATAGAGTGCTAAAAGAGGAAGTGTATGTTGCGCATCAACCAGGTTATGAGGTGGAAGGCCAAGAAGACAAGGCGCAGGTTGAGGAAAGCTCTTTATGGGATGAAGCAAGCAACATGTGCATGGTATAGCAAGATAGAAGCTTACTTGTTTTCAATGGTTTCGACAAATGTGATGGTGAGCCTACTCTATACATCAAAGAGAGTGATTGTAAGATTCTTATTGTTGTCTTATATGTAGATGATCTGATTTTTACATGTAGTGATGATTTCATAATGGCTCATTTCAAATAAGTCGTAAAGAGTGAATTTGAAATGACTGACTTGGGGTTGTTAAGATATTTTTGGGCATAGAAGTGAAGGAGATAGAAAATTAAACTTTTATTTCCTAAGCAAAGTATGTAGCAAACATTTTGGAGTGGTTTAATATGGAGAACAACAAGCATGTACCAACTCCAACTATCATGAGGTTGATGTTGAGAAAAGAATATTGCAGCATAAATGTTAATTCGACATTATACAAAAGTATGATAGGTAGCTTGATGTATTTGACTGCCACTAGGCCAAATATAATGTATGTAGTGAGTTTCATGTCAAGATTCATGGGGACACCCAAGGAGACGAATTGAAAAGAAACCAAAAGAATTCTAAGGTATGTCAATGGGACAAAAGAGTATGGTATTTTGTACACCACAAGAGATGATTTTAGGCTAGTTGGTTACACTAAGAGTGACTAGGGAGGAAGTTTCGATGACAAAAGGACTAGGAGAGGATATGTTTTTCATTTGGGTTCTGGAGCCATTTCATGGTCCTCCAAGAAGGAGCCAATAGTGTGAGTGTCAAGAGGAGAAGCTCAATATGTCACCACAACAACAACAACATGTCACGGAGTTTGGATGAGAAGGATGCTGAGGGATCTATGCCATGATGAAGAGGGAATGACAATTATTTTCTGCGACAACACTTTGGCAATTACATTGTCAAATAATTATGTTTCTCACAAGAGGACCAAACATATTGATGCTAAATATCATTTTATTAGAGAGTTAATTAACAATAGTGAAATTGCATTGCAAGACTCCAGGTTAGAGGGACAATTTCTTGATATTTTCATAAAGCCATTGGCACGTGAAAGTTTTATTTATCTCAGAGACTCTTTGGAAATTGTCAATTATGAGAGTTGTGATTAAGAGGGAGTGTTGGAAATATTAATCCCCACCACAGCCATAAACACACTCATAACCACCATACTTTGCTAGTCAACCTCTGGAGGTTGTGATTTTGTTTGCAGGGAGAAGGATTGAAGTTCTTAGCAAAAATACAAGGCTGACCATTCGGAAACACATCACATAGTTAAAGAACTTAATGAGTAAAAGTTGTATGTTTAGATAAATATCAATTTAAAAGTCATTTGCATGGTTCAGTGAGAGAGAAGGTGAGAGAGAAGGTGTAAGTGTGTGAGGTAGAGAGGAAAAATAGTCGATAAATATTGGTGGGAAAGTTACTCCGAAACCCCTCTTAAGTAACAATCTCCAATTTATCATACAAATGCATTTTCCTATGTTTTGAAATATAAGACAAAGAATGTTTTATTAAAATTTGGTTTTAAACCTTCACCAGTGAACAACCATTTTGTTTTTACTCTATTATAAGGCTAGTAAATTTCTGTTTTTTAATTTAAACCTATGTCTGGTTACAATTTTTTTCTTGCCGCAACTGAAGATTTTCTTGCGGTGACTGATTTGGTGAAGCAAACTCCTGTAAAATTTTCGAACATTATCTACTCATTTTAGTGGGCACCTCCCAAGGGGACGCGTGGGAAGCAATTAGACATGAGCAAGAAGTTTGGAATGGCTCAGGCAATTGCCACACCATGCCTACCATCTCATTTTTATTACCATTTCAAATTAGTTACATTTAGATTTTTTTTCTTCCAAATAAAGTAATTAATATCATGCATACATTAATATTATGCAGGGGTGTGTTTATAGCATTTTTTAATGTTAATTTTACTTGAAATTTAGTTAATTACAATTTTAAGTTTGATCCGATAGTTATTATTAGCAGAATTTAAGCGATAACACATGTTTAATTGATAAAATTGAAAATATAATAAACCTTCTATATTTTATCACCTCTACCTGTTCAGCGACAGTGAAACAAATGTTCAATTTGGATATCACATCTGAAATGCTCTAAACCTGTTACTGGTCTCAAGGGCACATGGGTTTCAGTTTTTCTCGCTCGTTTTTGAGACCTGATCGTTGTTTGCGAATATTGGGTGTTTCATTCATTCAAGTTTTAACCGGTCCGAAGATCGAAGCAGTGCATTCCATAAATGTTTAATCAGAGCAGAAATGTGAGTAAACAATTTACCTATATATGTTCTCAGCTATTCAAATTTGCATGGAACCAACCTGGAACCAACCTGCTCTCTTTGCAGTGAACATTAACTTTCAATCGTGATATTTTATTTTTTATGTAAGAACGTTTTTTTTTCAAGTGGGAGTAGGAAAATATAACGTTCTTTTGTCCTTTATTTTTAAAGGATCTCTTTTTCTCAAATCGCTAAACCTACACTATACCATTTACCAATATGTCCTACAAGAGCACTCTTGTCAATTAGAAAATGGAGATGGCTAGCATGTCTCGTAACAATTTCTTACATTACCATACTGGAGACGAATATGGTCTAGGGAGTCACATGAACTCAAATATTCTTCATGACACGCACTGTCATCCAGGAGATGAGTTGATAGCCCAAATGAAATGGCCAACTTCTCATTGTAATAGTAAAGAATCGTTCTTTCCGTTCTTCACCCATATAAGTTTGGCACGATGCGACATATCGTGCTTCTTTCGACGAGTTAATGGCCATTATCCCTCGTAACAATTTGTTTGGCCAATTTTGGAAATGAACTTGGTCACAACATGATGGTTGATGGTCATTGAAAGTTCTTGACAACATGAAAAAGTCATTGTGAATGATGAGATGAAATAGTGAAAACGCAGTTGCCATTTTCTCAGCAGGGAAGAAAAAATTCCGTTATTTTTTACTCTTCATCCAAATTACTCAGAATAATATTATATCAGACATGTACCTACCTCCTCTTTCTACCTGGGAAATATCTCCCACCATGAATGCATATACTTTTTTTGGACCTCAATCCAACAGCACCAAGGTTTCTTCTCTATCCCGTTGTATATCATCATTATCGTCATTTTCGTGACCCTTTCAATATCACCCCACCTTCCAGCTACACCATACATGTTAGATAACGATAACGATACATAAGGCACGACATTTTTAGAGTCCAACTCAAACAGTCAAACAGTCCTTTGTGCCGCAGATTCTCCAAGTGCTATGTTGTTATGAATTCTACAAGCACCCAGCAAAGACCCCCAAACAGTGGCACCAAGTTTCATTGGCATTTTGTTGATAAAGTCGTGTGCCTCGTCTAAGTACCCAATTCGGCCAAGAAGGTCAACCATGCAACTATAGTGCTCGGTTATAGGTGTTATGTGGTAATGATTACTCATACAATATAATTGCAATGTTTTCCACTAAGCCTGCAGGGCAGCATTCAAACAAAATACCAACTAAGGTGACATCATTAGGTTTTGTACCAGAATGTAAACAAAATACCAACTAATGTGACATCATTAAGTTTTGTACCAGAATGTAAACAAAATACCAACTAATGTGACATCATTAGGTTTTGTACCAGAACGTAAACAAAATACCAACTAATGTGACATCATTAGGTTTTGTACCAGAATGGAGCAGCATTTGTGGGAAGAATTTGAGGGCCGTCATAACACAGCCATGCATAAGATAGTCTTTTATCATCGTTGTGCATATGACAATATCTTTGTGATGCATATTGTGAACACATTGTGAGCACTCTCTAAACTCCCACATTTCCCATACATTTCTACACGGGCACTTCCAAGAAAAACATCAGACTGAAATCTACATTTAACTATTCTCTATCATTTTGTGTGCAATCATGTAATTAGGTAGAAAAATAAGGCAATATTTTATAACAATTCATATGAATGCATGATTGCAATAGTAGATATAATTTGGTTGGCAAGATGCATGTAGTCACAATTCACACTATGATCTTTTAATATTTTATGAATATTGAAATTTGAGCTTTTTTAAATAAATTTATTTTCAAATCAATTTATTTTGAGTATTTAATGTCTAATTATTAAAATTTTTAATTTCATGAAAAAAATTAGAAGATAGTATGATAGTAAAAAATTTGATAGATTTTATGGGGCAAAAAATCTGTTATTTATTCAATAACTTAATTAATTAAGATATTAACTATAATTTGGATAAGTTAAATGGTTAAAAAGGTTACAAGCTAAATTTAAAGGTGATAAAAACAGGTGGAGTATGTACAACTCAACTTTAAGTGTTGTGAAACCCTCATTGTCTGAGAAAGGGCCTTGGAAGCACCCTCATTGCCTGAGAAAGGGCCTTGAAAGCACTGGGTGAGACAAGGCCTAGAACTTAAAGCTCCATGTGGAGATAGAGATTGGTCACTTTTTCTTGGTCAAGCAATGAAGAAATTGCTTGCAATTGAAATTGTTTGTTTGCTTCCTTGGGACAATTGTTCTGGCTTGAAAAAAAAAAAATTCTAAGTAGGTAGTTAGAGATTGGTGAGATTTTCTTGGTCAGCAATGAAGAAATTGCTTGCAATTGAGATTGTTTGTTTGCTTCCTTGGGACAATTTTATGACTTGAAAAAACAATAATTCTCAGTAGGTTAACAACAGCAGTTTATCATAAATTCCAATTTCTTATACATAGCTAAGTTACTTCATATTGTATAGTTTCACAAGCAAACGCCCTGCAGTGGTATGCTTTATTTTGGTTGTTTCTGAAGAATAAACCAAGAGAGTTCCACAACATACCATACAATGTGCTCATAGAAAATTTGAAGGTTGATGGGTGAGGATTGACAATTGAAAGCTATTGTGTTGTTGGGATTTCTATATTAATATTCTCTTTTTTTTTTTGTCAATGTTCTGATTTTGGTTGACTTGCCTAAGTACAGGGCAGAAAATTGATAGTGGTGAGTGGTATATGAAGAATACCATAATGTTTATGCTTCAATTTCAGGAAGAAATCATTATTCCCATTTATGATGAACCTGACCAACTAACATTTTGTTTCTTCTTGGATATACATAAGACACAATATTTCTGGCTTACTTCTTGCTTCATTATGAAATCCAAAATACAATTTTCCAATTTAACAATCCTGTGTGAGAATTCCAATCCGAAATTGTCAAAGATAGTAATTAATTAAAGATTCGTCGTCACCCTTTAGCACGATTGCGCTCCTCGAGTGAGAAATTTGGGTAACCACGTGTACTGAAATCCTTCACACCCAACCGCTAGATTTAGAAGTGACATAGGACATTACATTTTCAACCACCCAGAAGCAACTTCGTATCCAATTAAATTCTAATATTAAACTAAATTCAAGGTGCCAGGTTGGTGAGGGATTATTCGAGTCATGTCTATGTTTGAATGTGAGAATATATGTATACCACTTATGACATGTCATCCTCATGTATTCAAGGATTTAAGAACAATAATTTGTTTTTTAATTACATTAAATTTAATTAAAATGTATTATCATCACTCATATGTATAAAACTTATATATAGTAAATAATATGTTAGTATATTGAGAAGATGTTAACTTTATTTTATTTTTTTTTAAAGGATTTTTTTCGTGGTTTTAGACAACAAATTTTGAGCATCTTATCTATTACTTTATTTGTCCCTTTTCAACTCTTTCCTATAACACTCTATAAGTGTGTGAGTAAGTTGAGGTGTTGGTAGATGTAGCAGTATATTACACCTAAAAAGGAAGTACTAAAGCATTGAATTGGAGGAATATGAACAAAGCCAAATCATGATCAAGCATTTTTCATTGAAATTGAGTATTCACCAAGAACACCACCTATCCACCAAATTTTTGTGTTGAATATTTTTTTGGGACATCCACATTTATTGTGGATCCAAAAAATACTATAGAATCAATGAGGTCCTCTACCATACCCACCTTTTGTTCCATATTTGGTTCTGTGACTATCCTAGCTAATGGGGAAGGACCTCACCCCTTATAATTAGAGGAAGGAGAGGAAGGAGATCTGTTACAGGGAAGAGGTGCACTCAAAGGTCCATGAGGTTTATAAGCATCATGTGGGAAAGGACATTGCAGTTTTTATATTATGGATTATGATGAAAGTACATTGGTTTGTTGATTAATAGCCACTCAAATAATAGAATATTGGAAACCCCTCATAGGATATGTGTCATCCTATGATATCTTATTAAGATAAAGGTTGTATTTTATTTTTTTTGTAGTGGGGTTGATTGTCCATAACTGATAGGTGGACTATTGATTTTGACCAAACCCAAGAGGGAGTAGATTTGTTGAAGGTTTGTGTGAGTTTGCCTAACTTTCCATTTCCTTTTTGAAATGCTAAAGCTTTGATAGTGATAAGAAACAAGCTTCACACTTTAGTCATCCTAGAGCGTGGTTGGAAGTTCAACAAAGATCATACATGGGCCTAGGTGGAAATTAAGGTCAACTTGAAGGATGACCTAATTACTAAGATAAAATTGATGTTGCATGGTCATGTATAGACTCAAATATTCATATATTAATGTCCTCTTTTGATGTTCTCTTTGTCATGATGTGGGGCATGTGTAATGAGAATGAATAGGGTTGACCCATTTTCATTTAACTCTTCAAAGGTTTGAGGGTGGCTTTCTTTGGATTCCAAGATTTCTTCACACCTCCTAAATTTTATTTGTTCAAAATTGGTTGTTTCTTTCTAGCCT
The DNA here is from genome assembly GCA_000404065.3 of Pinus taeda. Lineage (NCBI taxonomy): Eukaryota > Viridiplantae > Streptophyta > Pinopsida > Pinales > Pinaceae > Pinus > Pinus taeda. The sequence goes on along the minus strand of APFE030472712.1, from coordinate 181,015 downwards.
CCATATTATGTTTGAAAATGGAAGGATTATGAGGTCTCTTATGGTATGTCTTTTTTCCCATTCCCCCCTATCTCTCATTTCCAATACAATCTTTTTTTCCGTCTAGGGATTTCTTTCACTCCAGTGATTGGGATTTTATGCTTCATGGCCATAATGGGCTCCTATCTCATCCTATCATGCATTTTCCCTCAACGTGAGATCCTATAGACCTATTTTTCATCTACTCTAACCCTCCCTCTATATGGTTCTCCCATACGTCCCTTTCATCATCCCATTAAAAGGATGAGCTAAGCTCTTGGACCCAACATAAAATTGAAGGAAGTTCTTCTATTGAGCTGAGGATAGTTGATGGATAGACTCCATTGTAACCTAATTGGATGTAAATCAAACCTTCATAAATCACATGAAAATGGAATGCTAGATATTAAGATTCACAAAGAAGCCTTTATCTATTGGGCCCTTAGATCTAGCAATGCTCTCTCCAAGGGGTCGCCATGATCTCTCCCTCTCTCCCTACTTCAATGTGAGAGAGTTGTGGGGCACTTAAAAAATGTGAGCCCCGACAAGGATCATTTAGCGTTGCAGATGTCATTTTAATTTATGAGATTATGTGTTTTGGAGATAAGGCTATATATGTACTTTAGGCTTGCCTTAAGACTTTGCCCTTTTGCAATGCCGATGTAAATGGTCTATTGGGAAAAATTATTACTCGGAGGAGCCCTACTTGTAAGGTTATTTCATCCTCTAATATCCTCTCCCATTAGTTGAAATTGGAAGCTAAAGATTGTGGCTCTCCTCTTTTAGTGCTTAATGTTTGGGGGCCTTATGATGATCGCTTCCACACCCTAAACGTTTCTCTATCCTTAGAATACATTTGGGGTCACAACCCCCATTAGGATGCATAAAGCTCATTAGCATGGGATTTTTAAATTGAGCACAATCTTATTTATATTGAGCCAACTAAATTATTGTTATTTAGAGAAATGGGCATTGTGACCCCCATGATATCTCTAAGAATTTGGACTACCTTTCTGTCTCTTTAGGTATTTTGAAGTCAAGGTGCACTATAGAATTTTTCATGGTTCTGCTTTGTCTATATGACCATAGGCCAATTTCACTATTATTAGTGGTATGTCATGCATGGCGTGATTTTCAATTATTCTTCTGTATAAATGTAGGATTTGCGCACTTTGATACTATGTTCTAGATATTTAGATACTAGGAGATCTAAGGATAGTGAGACATATAGCTATACAATACTATCTTAAATTATTTTTCTTTTGGATGGTTTATAATGCCTTAAGGTGGCCAACAAATTAGGTTTCCAAATGGGCAAATTGAAGCCACCTCACCATCTCTCTTTTTTTATGAACGAATGAAGAAGGTCTAGCAAAGCTTACAAAAAAAGTTACACAATATTTTATTTAATGAAATTGGATATAATTATATTATATATATATATAAAATAATATTATTATATTATATATAACATATAAACAAAAAAATCCTTTATAAATAAAAATAGATTATACCAAATTTTTCAAACCAAACCACATTTAGATTTTAAAGTTCATAGGTTTTGAACTAAATTGATCAATTTTAAATTCTAAATGTGATTTCATCCAAAAACATTTAATATAAATCATGAATCATAGAAACCTACATTATGACAAAAATATATTTTCAAATACTAATAACATTCCAGACAAATTTCTTAAAAATGTTTTTTTCCCTAAACTTTCTACATATCTCGAATTAGTATTTGATTGAATATAATATTGTTAATAAAGAACACTGTACAAAAAAATATATTCAAAAGATATAATTTGATAATGTCATTTAACATTTTTAATAATAAATAATTTAGAATAAATAATTTACTCATTAGCCACTTTTTTCTAAAATGTTTTGAGATGTTTCCCCTGTTAAAACCTTAAATTAATACCACAAAAATTAATTAATTTGTTAGATGACAATTAATTAAGCTTTCATAAAGTATTCTAAATTAATAAAAAATAATATAAAAAATAAAGGAAAAACCTTTTTTTAAGTTGGTAAATTTTTGATGGAATATTATAATCAGTTCAATCAACGATTTTATTTAAGCCATATCTTTAATTAATAAAATATAATAAAATATAAAATTTAATATAATTTTCATCAAAGTTATAATCATTTCAATAATTATCTTTATTTAAATCATATAAGTTTTCTAAAAAATATATTAAAAAAAAAATAGATAAAAATATTTTTCTTATTACTAAATATCTTTAAAAAATAAGTTTTTTTATAAAATTTATAATATAATATATGTACATCAATCATTACAAAATATTATTTATATAAAAAAATTAAGATTAACCAAAATTATAATAAATTTCTAAAAAATAATATACTCCACGCATTTTTTTTATAAAGAATTGGAATTAACAAAATCTCATATTAATTACATTCCTACATCTCAAAAAATAAAATGAAAATCCATTACATCTTAGCTGAACATTCAAAATGTAACTGGTCTGAGTACTCATAAAACTCCATTAATATCAGTGCTTTCAAAACTCTTACCTGTATCTTCAAAATGTAAATGGTCTAGGTACTCCCAAAATTTAGCTAATTTGAGTATGTGATTCTTACAAACCTTAGACAAACCTTAGAATGTACCAAACAGATAACTGAAATCTCAAAATACAGCTTATCTGAGTCTATAACTCTAAAACAAAACCTTACTTTTAAACCTCAAAATATAGCTGAATCAAAATTCTGACACTCTACACCAGCTAGCTTTCATAAAATCAATAACTTCTATAGCAATGATTGGGAGTAGTCATTCCAAATACAGACATTGAAAGAGACTACAAATCTGATAAAATTCAGACCAAACATTATGAATAGATATCAAGCTTACCCTCCTACTTCTGAGTAGTCATCTTGCTTATGGACTGCTCGGGTACATATAGAGTAGATGACTTGAAGAGGCCAGGAGGCTGGACCTCCAATGGGTTCACATTTAACCTCTCGTAAGGGATGTCTGCAGCAACACCAGTTATGACGGTCACGAGATCTAATGCTACGAGGCTCCCTACAACTCTGCCTGCAACTATTATACCATGCCCATCTGCCAAAATCACTGTTATTCTTGCGGCTCCAATGACAGGAAGGAACACTCCTGAAAGGGAAAGAATTCCTAGCGGCCCTGGATATGTCATCATTCCCCCTGGAGCTGTTTGTTGCATCAGGGTGACGTTGGCAACAGTGCCACTGCCGCTAAGAATGAAGATTCCCAGTTGCTTTTTCAGCCCAAACGTCTCCATTGTCATCCTGACATCAACTCCACTACGGATCTCAAATATGCGGTTTTCCATAGTGTTTAGGGTTTCAGGCTTCTCAGGTAGAGGAGCTGCCTTGGACTTGCTCTTGGAGCCCTTGCGCCTGCTGCGAGGCCTTGGTGTTACCAATGCAACATCCTCTCCCGGACCATTCTTATCGGCCTTCCATTGCGGGGCCATGGAAGGCGTCCTATTCTTTTCACTTATATTCTTCCACAGGAGTGCAGGTCACAGCGTCGTCTTCGATCTCGATTTCTCTGTTTTTTCTCAAGTTCACTTATCTGTATGTTACTTCCTAAATATATTGGTATTTGATTTTTTGTGATGGTCTGAGTTGGTGTCTTCTGTGTCGTCCTCATTAATGTGCTGTGCTGGATATTCGATTTCGTTAGCGGACGCAATTAATTAAAGATTCGTTTCCTTTAAGAAAGATCGCTTATTCACGATATTCCACTCTTCCCAGGAGGAATCCAGCCATGCGAAGTTAGTGAAATACCGCTGATTCAAAGGCTGCATTTCGAAGTCCTCAAAACCACTACCTTTTCGTCATTCCAAAAGCATCTTGCGCCGAATCCCAATTAAATTCGAAGATAAAAGGGATACCGAAAACCAAAAATAAGTTGTTTATATTAAACATTTTATGCACATGACATCCCAATTAAATTCGAAGATAAAAGGGATACCGAAAACCAAAAATAAGTTGTTTATATTAAACATTTTATGCACATGACCGTTGTTGTTTCGGAAGTAACGAATGGCAAACGGTCGTTGTTTTAGGGTAAAAAATACGTTGTTTTCTAAGGGGTGGTGGCACACGTTTTCAATTTCAAGGGGTTTTACTCATGAGTGCCAAATTTTTGGAGCACTTTATAATATTTTTCAACTTTATGTGCTAAAGATTTTTTAGGACATTCCACATGTATTATTGATCTATGTCATAGAATTCGTTACATCCTCTCACGTCTCATTTATGGTTCTCACAAGAGCCCCCCTAATAGAGAAGGCGCTCACCTCTATAGTCCAAGGAAGGAGGTTTGTTATGGAAGAATAGGTGCATTGAAAGGTGCAAGGGGTTTGTAAGCATGGTTATGGAAAGGACATTGTAGTTTCCCACATTATGCATTACAATGGAAAGACATTGGATAGTCAATTATGTGGACAAATCATAATGGAAATTGCAATGGGCTCTTGGCTCGTAGAAGATTGGAAGCCCTTGATAAGTTATGGGTCATCTTTAGATATCATGTTAAGAGGTTAGATCCATTTTATTTTTTAGTGGGGTTGATATTTCATGCATTACGGATAGATGGATTATTGATTTTGACTCAATCCAAGAGCGAGGCGATGTTTTGAAGGTCTAGGTGAATCCCACTAGCTTTCCCTTTCTTTTTGGGAATGTTAAAGATTTGATGGTGATAGGAAATAGGCTTCGCTCTTTCATGAGGCTAGAGCTTGATTGGACGTCCAAGAAAGATCGTAGATAGGCCTACGTGCGAATTGAGGTCAACCTAAAGGATTACCTATTTACTAAGCTAAAAATCATGTTGCATGGTAATGTCTAGAATAAAAAAGTCAACTACTGATATCTCCTATTTCTATGTTTTCTTTCTCATGTGACAGGGCATGTGAAATCATAATGCACTAGGTCAACTCATTTTTATTTAACACTTCCAAAGTTAAACGTTTTAGGGTGGCATCCTATTTGGATTCTTGGGAGTCTTCACACTACCCAAAATTAATTTCATCCAAGGTTGTTATTTCTTTCACCCCTCAATCCTCTGTTGGAAACTCGAAAATTTATGAGGTATCTTTCGGTAAGTCTATTTTCCCCATTCCTCCACTTTCTCACAAGTCAATTACAATTTGGTTTTCCATTCTAGGGATTTCTAGTGGTCTCCTCGTTAGGGTCTTGCACGTGATGGCCATAATGGTGTCATCTCCCAACCTATCCTCCTTTGTCCCTCAATATGAGATTGTGGAGGCCTATTTTTGCTCTGCTCTATCCCTACTTGCATCCTGTTCTCCCCTATCTCTCTTGCATGCTCCCGTTGAAAAGAAGAGTTATGCTCTTTAGCTCTACATACGATTGAAGAAAGTTCTTCCATTTAGTGGAGGATTGGTAATGGGTTCACTCCCTACTACTTCGGTAGGCTGTAAATCCAACCGCCATAAAGGAAAGAAAAAAGAAATGGTGGAGTTTAAAATTGGTAGAAAGGCCTCTGTTTCCTAGGCCTTTAGATCTACTAATTCTCTCTCTAAGGGGTCACCATGATCTTTTTATATTTCAATGTGAGAGGGTTGGAGGGAACTTAGAGAAAATGAACCCTCAAAAGGCTCATTTCGAGCTCCAAACATGATGTAATTTTATTTTATGAAATTATGCGTTCAAGAGAAAGGCTAGGAATGCTCTTGAGACTCTGCTTAATAATTCGTCAATTTTCAATGTTGATGAAGATAGTATTTTGGGAGGATTGATTACATGGTGGTTCCTACTTGTAGCGATGCTTCATACTCTACATATCATTTTTCCATTTTGTCAAAATTGGAAGTTAAACACTATGGATCTCCTTTTTTGTGCTTAATGTTTATCGGTGTTTTATTGATTTTATACCTTTTGGGGAATATTTTGCTTCCACAGGTGCATCAATGGATTTCTTATTATTAAAAGGGGGTGATATAATCATTTCCCTATCCTTACAATAATTTTTGGGTCATAGCCCACATTTGGTTCCACAAATCTGTTTCTTTTTAAATTTTTAAATCAAGCACAATCTTATTGATATTGAGCCAATTAAATTATTGTTTACTTGGAGGAATAGGCATTGTAATAGATATGATCTATAAAAGTATATAGTCAGCTTTCTTGTCTCCATAGATATTTTGAACTAAATAGGAGTGGGCTAATGGGTCAACAAAATAACCTTTGGGTTTCGCGCCCCCTCGCTACCGGCAAGGTCCTTTCGGTGACCCAGTCCCAATGTTAATAGTCAATAGCTAATGTCCCAAACGTTAATGTTAACGTCTGTGTCTAGCTCCCATTGCCAGTTTCGTCGTCCAATGCCAGATTACAAGACACTTACGACATGACAACTCACCGTAGGGATGCAACCACACACTCGTCGAAGTGACAAGTAGCACATCTAAACCAAGGCAACTTGAGATTTGTATACGGAGTGACAAATCCGTTTCCGAATGGATTTCAAATTTGATTAAATAAATCCACCCAAATCCATTAGTAATTAATCCCATTAACTAAAGGAGGGTGGGGAGTAAATATCCATAAATCATCAAATCCAATGGCATGTGGAAGGTCAGATGAGGTCACGTACAGTGAAATTTTTTGGTGTTCATTTAATTTCAAAATATGGGAGAGGCAGACAAAATTTCATTCCATCGAGCGAGGAGAGAAAACATGGGAGAGTGAAACCATTCCGTCGAGATGAAATATCAGAGAGCGAAACCATTCCATTGAGAAGAAGTAGGGGAGAGTGCAACCATTTCATCGAGAGAAAACCTATGAGTGCAACAATTCCATCAAGCCCGAGAAAATATGGGATAGTTTCTTCGAGCGAGGAAACATAGCTCCTGAGGAAAAAAGGGAGAGTTTAACCATTCCATCGAACGAGGTAAAAACAAGAGAGTTACACGTAGTTTTCAGAAATTTTCCGAAAGGCCTATTATTACCTACTATTTTCAGAGAGAGAGTTGCCTATTGTTTTCAGCAATCCTACTCCCTGCACTTCTCTTCTGCTAAGAGACACACGGTGACCATTTGCAAGGTTAAGTTTACTATTTATTTAGCTCTAGAATTTAAAAATTAGCTCTGGAGCTATAAATTACAAATTATATGCATTTTGCCTCAGAATTTTGTGTGATGTTACCCCACAAGTTGTCGCAATGGCGATAAGCGAGTTACTGCAATGGTTCCTAGTGATGAGTTTCCACTACGACACTTATCTCGCCTATTCTTTTCATAAGGAGATTTTCGTACTTTTTTTAACAATCTTGCTGAGCACATTTCTCTTCTACCAAGAGAGATAGGTTGACCATTTGTAGAGGTAAATTTACAATTGTTTTAGCTCTAGAGTTTACAAATTAGCTCTAGAGTTGTAAATTACAAATTATATGCATTGTGCATGATAAAATTTTCTCTAGGATGTTGTTCCAAGAGTCACTTCAGTGGTGAAAAATGATTTTCCACAATGGTGACCAGTGAGATTCTACTACATCACTTATATGAGTAACCTACTGTTTTGAGAGTGATAGTTGCCTACTATTTTCAATAATCCTGCCAAGCATATTTCTCTTCTACCAAGCAAGATAGGGTGACCATTTGCAAAGGTAATTTTTTTTTTTTTTTAGCTCTAGATTTCAAATTGCTCTCGAGCTATAAATTACAATTATATACATTTCGCTTTTAATTTTGCTCATGATGTCTTCCAGAGGAGTTTTACACAGTGACAAGTGAGTTGTTGCACAGCGAACAATGAGTTTTTGCTACAACACTTTTTTGTTTACCATCACTGGTCACTGTTGCAGATATAGTGTTCATTTGGTCGTTTAGAGGGTTAGGTGATTACAGAAACTTGCTTGTCACTTTTCCTTTTAGTTTCTTCTTTCTCAGTGGTTGAACTAGATCGATGGCGTGAATGGTATGAACTTATTTTAAAGAAATGAATATTTTACAAAATCATATATATATATATATATATATATATATATATTCCTATATTATTATATATATATATGACAATGATGATATGCAACTTATTTTAAAGGAATGAAATAAAATAATAGTGACACTAGGTTGGTACTCATGTTGCAGTAAACCAAATCCAGGAAGTCCTTTTGATAAACAATGCCAAAGTAAAAGATAAAGCAAATTGACATATGAAACGAATGACTCTACAACTTATTTTAAAAGAATGAAATAAAACAATATTTTCTTATTTAAGTTTCTACTCATGTTACATAAGACAAGTCCAAGAATCTATTTTCATTCACAACAAGAAAGTGAATGATAAAAGTAAATTAACATATGAGAATGAATGATCTGCGACTTGGTTTAAAAGAGTAAAATGAAATTAATAGTGTGTGATCCTAGGTTGGTATTATTGTTCGCACCAAACCAAGTCCATAAAGGTTGTTTGGTGTACAAATACAAAGTAAAAGATAAAATAAATGAACTTATCATGAAAAAAATTTAAGCTGTTTTTTAATAGATAAAGTAAATTAAAAATTATCAAAACATTTTAAGATGATTTTTAATGTTTTCATGGTTGAGTAGTGGTGAGTTTCCACCAGTGTAACAATGAGTTGCCACCACTATAATAGTGAGTTGTTGCCACTGTAACAGTGAGTTTTTTCCACTCTAACAATGATTTTATGCCTCTATAACAATGAGTTTCCGCCACTGCAACAGTGAGTTGCTGCAACCTTGTTTTAAAAATCTAACAATATTTCATTAAACTGATTTTTTCATTTAATTGTTTTCTTCTTTTGTAGATGGTGTAAAAGTGGATACTAATAATCCAGGTTTGGTGCCATCCAAATCTAGGCCAAGCATGGACTAAATGTGTGCTTCATAATGAATCACTAAGCCAAGTGTATCAAAATAGTAGAGAAATACCTCTCACAACTACAAACAATGAAGCCGATTATCTTTCCCTAGTTGATGGGCTAAGAGGAACATGGAATTATGATGCAAGTGACGTTATCACTTACACCAATTCAGAGTTGATAACCAATCAAATGATTGGAATTTACCAAGTCAGAAAACAATATTTGAAACCCCTCCAAAAACAATCCAAAAACATTGCTGCACAATTTCAAAGTTTTAACGTAACTTATCGATAAGATGTCGAAATGGTTGTTGATGATATAGTCATTGAAATGTGTAAGATATGTGGAGGAGCCAACATGTGCTCCAACAATTGTCATTGACAGGCATCGATATATGTGGTGTGTCAATTAATGGCTTTTTATTGTGATTTCTATTATCGAGTTCTTATTTGTTTTGATAGATTGTAGCAGGATAAACAACCACTATGTCCATCATTTCTTATGTATATATATATGAGCTCTTTTTTTTTTATAGATGGGCTCACTTTATTTTATGATAATTTTTTTATATCTCATTATGCGTATGTAAAAAATGTATTTTCTAGTCATGTTATTAATGAAACTACATTTTCATTGCAATTCATATGTCTCATTTTGATTACACTTCAATTGTGTCCAAAAGTTCATTTCAGTTCAATTCTCTCATTTTCATTACAATTCATTTTTGTCTATCACTATTTCTTTTTACAAATGTTATTTTATTACTTAAGAACACTTTAAATAGAACCTAAAAATGAATATAAAATAAATATTTTTATTATCAAATAGAGGGCTCCAAAATATGTTACAAAATGAGACGTTAGAATTCCTTCAATACCTCTTCACATTTCCAACTTCTAGTAACATTCATTCATTCATTATCCATGCACACCACATGAAATATTTATACAATTCTCTAATAAAAGTCTAATGAGGTCGAATTATTAAATAAGTCCCTTCAATAACTAATTATGTCAGATGCCCTTGGTTACAATCCAACCAAGATAGCTTATAGATCAATCATGATTTACCCTTTATCCATGGTTAAATGAAAAATGAAATTGTGGTATCTTGCATTTTTCCAATACATAGATCCAACCTCAAGGGACATAATTTCTCCATTATCAACAACTACAGACATAAGATCATGTAATTTCAATTGAAGCACATTCTGACATTCAAGAAAAGAACAACAACTAAGCGTGCAAATAGTGAAAATTAGATCAACAACCTGCAAATCAATGAAGTTAACTTGATAATCATGCAAAATTATAATATCCATTCAAGGATAATTAATAAAGTGTAACCAATACTTTTTAAGGCAAGTAATTTGAGTGAGTGTAATGCTCGATGGGCCCACAAAGTTTCATGGAATCAAACTTTAAACTATTATGATGGAAAATCTCCCCTTACCAGGTCAGAAATGAATGTTTGGTTCCAAATGGAAAGCAATCGTTGTGACAACACCTCACTGTGTATAACGATAACAAAGCTGTTGTCAATTACATCAACAAATGGATAGTGGAAAATGGGGTTGTAACTATTGCGGAAACACCTAACTAGGTACTGCCACCATAATAGACGATGCCTACTAGACTAATTACCTCAACTATTCCATTGTGCCATTCTCACACATTCAAACTCTTGTAAAAAAAAATGCAAGAATACACACTCTAAACTCTGAATAAATATGGGAGGCTCAAGAGTTTACAGAGAAGGTAGCGAATAATTGCTAGACAAATTTCCACATGTTAAAACATTTTTTGAACAGGTTGGCTAGATAGAGTATATTTGCAGGTTTTAAGGGTATGACGATGACATAACTCTAGAATTTTCCATGCATTACAAGGAGGGTAGAACTGAGGTAGCGGGGACAATGGTGCATGTGAAAAAACAAGAAATTGCAGAAGTGACAGGGTTACCCTAGACAGTAGAATAATGGTTTGTGCCCCAAAAACCCCAACATGATGTTGTGTGGAAATTCCTTGGGGGAAGTGAAAAGCTAGAGAAGATCAACAAAAGGTTTTACAAGAGGGCATTACCACAACCCTCGAAATATGCTCCATTCCTCATCCAAATATTTTTCACATCTGAAGGAAGGTATGTCTTTATTTATTACAATCACATTCAGTTTCTGGATCACTTGTGTTATGACATGTTGGTTAACATGCATTTCTTTCTTGCAAAAACCCTAGAGCATATGGTCCAATCCGTGCAAAAATTGAGGAAGCCAGTTGAAGACATATTCCACCATTGCCACATTAAACTTTTGGTGGATGTTGTGTTGCAAAGGGAAGAGAGAACTTGGGATGAACTAGTTGGAAGGAAATTCATAATGAAGCTGATAGCCTGCGAGAGGATGTTGTGGCAACTGCAATTATGCCCCATGCCCTCCCAGTAGTAACTCTGCCCCATGACCCCCTAGCTGCAACTCCTCTACCCCATGACCTCTAGCTGCAACTCCTCTACCCCATGACCTCTAGCTGCAACTGCACCCCATGAGGCCCCAGCTGCAACTCCACCCCATGAATTCACATCTACAAAAATTCCCACAGAACCTTTCAATATGGCAATCAAGCCACCCGTTTTTCAAACTAGGATTGTTAAGAATTATTTTGCTAAATCCCCATAGAAAGGAGATGAATAAGTGATGATTATGAAGTAGAAATATTGGGGAATAAACCTGCCACTAGAAAATTGAGAGGATACATTAAATGCTCAACAGTAGTGGAAGAACCAAGAAGAACTAGGTAAAGTGAGGCACCTTGCTCCAATTCATGAAACCCTTCATGTTATTATAAAAGAAACAAGATAAGAGCAAGAGAAAGAGATCCACAAGATGTATTGATGGAAGAAGTAGTCATGGAGGAAGGATGCACACAACAAGAATTAGACCACCATGTTGACACAAAAGAACACGTTGATCACGTTCCCTCTCATGATTCTCACTATGAGTACCTATAAGCAATAGCTGAATGGTAAGAAACAAAGGGCCTTGCCTAAATTTAAATTTTGTATTGGGATGATGTGGATGACAAACCAATTGCACCACCAGAATTTTCCTCCAATGGCTCATAGGCCCTTGCCTCAATTTCAATTTTGTATGGGAATAATGTGGAGGACCAAGAAACTACACCACCAGAATTATCCTCCAAAAATGAGGAGAACCAATCAACTACACCACCAAAATTGTATGGGGATCATGAGGAGGACCAACCAACTACACCATAAGAATTATATGGGGATGATGAGGAGGACCAACCAATTGTACCACCTAAATTGAAAAAGAATCAGTTTGGAATAGTAAGTACACCTAAAAATCTTCTTTTGTATAATTCGTTGTTAAGGAATAATATGATTCTCCTCATGCAAAACAGAGAGCTACAAATCAAAGTTAAATTCCCTAAAGATGGCTTGAGATAAAAATAAACTTTTGATATATTAAAATTCTTGACCCAAGTTTTAGAGTCCCTACCAATTGGTGTCATAGATATAGCTTCTCTAGGGATCCAAGAGAATATAACCCTTGGAAAAAAATAGGTTGTTAACATTACTTTGGAAACAGAGGACGAGAAGCGAGATATGAAATTGACTGAAAGCATAATTGTGCAAATAGAGAAACAAGAATCACACATGAAACTAACAAACAAAATGACTATACAAATTAAAGAACAAGAACTAGACATGAAACTAACATAGCATGAAGAATGAGAGATCAAATTGACCAACAAAGTTTTTGTGGAAACAGAGGATGAGGAAGCAAAGGATAATTTAGTCATTTGTATACCCACTTATAAGGGAAAAGTAATACCTTTTCATTTGCATGAAAAATTAATTCGTTAACTTTGCAAGAAATATAATTGATATATAAACAAAGTTCAGGGAAAACATAAAAATGCAATGGCTAAGATGCAAAGCAATGTTAACAAGATGGAGAATGATAAGAAACAACTCAGACAAATAATGGATGGTGTTTAGTTGTACGGCTCCTTCAGCGAATTACAACATGTACTTGAAATAATTTTTTTTAATTTTTAAAAGGAATGCTATCATCAACAACAACTCTTTCTAGGTTGAATAAAAACATGGTTTCATAGAAGAATATAGGGCCTACATGAAAATAAAAAAACACTTGCTCTGTCAACTGTACCAACATAATTTTCTAGTATATATTAACAAAAAATTGAATCTTGACCCTAATGTAGGGGATGTCTAATTGAGAGCCTTTGTATCATATTTGAGAAACCAAGCGAGTTGGGTGGAAGATCTTAAAATTTTTAAACATAGCTATGAGAGAATTATGTGGGTTAGTGGAGAATATGAAATACCTGTAGAGTTGATAAAACAACAACAACAACAACATCTCTCCATTTCGTGAGAGGTAGCAGAGTATATCACGAGGAATAAGAAACAGACCATTGCATATTGCACAACCTAGATTCAAATATTGGAGACTATCTTACAAGAAGGATGTAAAGAAAGGTGGGTTGCCTCGAGAATACAAACCTGAAATAAATTTACATTTAACTACCTAAACTTAAATATAACCTTAACAACGGTTGATCTGTATATTATTTCCATGGAATAGTGCATGGATAACTTGATCGATCTTAGATTTCACTTTCCAATGATCTCGTTGCCAACAAGGATATATAAAAATTCATATACCCTAAAAGAAAATCGAATGTTTGAATGAAATTATGGAAACAAGAGGGTATATTTGTCCTGGTGAAGCTGAACATGGTGATTATTGTATCAACAATATTCATGAAAACCCCCTTTCATTCTTATATTTAGATTGACGCCTGTGTTCTTGGTGATATTCACTCCCTTACTATTGTTGATGTTCTAATATATATAATATTTGATGTTTTAATATATATTATTATTCAATAATATATCACCATTAGCATTGAAAGGTTATAGAAAGCTAGTAAAATTGTCTTTTACATGTTTAGTTAAAATTTCGTTCCATTTTCTCTACAATTTTTGTTACATTTATGCTGTTTTTATTCCGATTTATATATGAGATTCATGTTTACACACCAATGTATGCAAGCATATTGAAATTATGGAAAATCCAGTGAAATTTATTTTCCATAACATACAAAATAGTCGATGTATTGAAAGACTAGTTGTAAATGGATGGAGTTATTTACTAACGTTAAATGGTAATTCAAACAAATTAGAGAAATCAACAATGATATCTTGATCACCTATAAAACATGCATGAACATATTTAACAAAAATATAATGCATCAAATACATTTAATACACTAATAAATATTAAAATCAAATTGAAAACAAATGCATCACAGCAAACCTCGAAATCCATGCATTGTTGGACTGAGTGTGGCCTCGCTTGTTTAGTTGATCAAAATTAAATGGTTCATCTTCATTTGTAGTGATATTCAAGTCAATTTCCAATCTTGCATTTTATTTTCTTGTTTTTATTCTCTTTTTGGGGCTCGGGAAACTCTTCTTCCTCTTTAGAGATGTCTCAAAAGTGCCCAACCCACAAGTGAATTCATAATCCATAATATGAAGATTGTTGGTGTCATCCAACACTTTTTTAATCAAGGAAATCAACTATTCAATCTTGGTCAAGGTAGCAAGATGCCTTTTTCAAACTAGGTCTATGTAGCCAAATAACTCCTCTTTGGCCAACTCAAGTCCTTCAACATTTACATTAACATTATGACTATCCATGGAAAATGTGTTTGCATTTTCACCGAGATATGATATCACCTCTATATTTATCTCAGGAGGGTCATTGTATGAATCAGTTGTGCTTTAATGATTTAGTAATTGGTTAGGAGGATAATTTTATGAATTAGTTGTTCGTTGATGACTTAGTAGTTGTTTCGAAGCCATTGAATGGGAAGACAACCAACCCACCTATATGGCATGCTTTCAAATGTCTCCACGAATAGACGATGGTAAATCACAAGTTAAGAAATTTGTGCAATGAAAAGTGACAAGATATTGCTTATTATGTTTGGATTGAATTCTCACCAAAAAATTGTGAGACATTTTCTCATGAGGGATCCAATCACTATGTAGAATTCCTTTTTATTTTTCCATTCATGATTCAAACTATTTCACTTTCTTGAAATTATTCAAAAATTCTTCCCTTTTTAGAATTTCCTTGAGCCAATAACAGGGTTCAACATTTTTTAGAAGAACATATATCAACGAATCCATCCTAAAAGAACATTTCTTTCTTCTATCAGATAGAAAGTTTTCCTTTAGGTAATAGTGATATGACTCCACAACATTGTTTGTCTCCTGATTTACATGGGGAAAATCTTGACAATCTTTTACCCAAATCTCTAATTGCATAAAAGTTGGGTTAATGATCATATTTCATCTATATGAAAACCCAAAAGAGAAATGTCAGAAAGATTTTCTCAACTTATAAATCTTTCCACTCGCAACCCAAGTCTTGTGGAAATAGTCTAGGAACTTCTCCTCATTAGAAAATTTGTTGAAGAAAGCATTAATTGCATTTCTCACTTCAACACAGTAACAAAAATTCATAATTAAAACCAAATCACTAGCCATCTCTTTTTCTATTTCTAGACTACTAGCCAATTGATTCACATTTTTTAGACATGCTCAACGTACATGCCAAACACAGAAGATAAAATTGTACCTTGTGATTCTCTTGCCACATTGAATTCATTTCAAGCATGTTACTTTTGTAATAAATACAAGTTGTACTATAGAATAAGAATATTGAAGTTACCTTAAAACATCAATTTTAGCCAATGCATCATCAACCATGAAGGCATTAACTTTCCAACTATAATAAACTTGCTGACACCTATGCATGAGGTGCTCCAACCATAGTGAAATGTCATGTGATGTATTATGTTGGAAATAATACTGAGAGGGGGTGAATCAGTATTATTAGATCAATAATTTTATTTCTCAAACAGATTTATATACACTACTTCAGTGAAGTGAACTAGCATGTACACACAACTGTGATTAGAGAAACCAATGTATATCCAGAGAACTTGTGATTTAGATAATTTATCATGTGTTGATCTTAAACCAGTACATTAGTAGCTTATTAGACAGTCCAGTAAAATAATAATAAAGCATCACACATAAGAAGCACACTTGAACACCAAGATTTAAGGTGGAAACCACTTGCTGCTATTGTCTTTGTCTTCTTTAAATAATATGAAATTTGTTTACAATCTTGTATTGGTGCGGACTCATACCAGTATGCAGGCACCCACCTGTAGAAGGGTACAACCTTCTCTCATTTTCTAGCTCCCGCCAGAAGGGAGCTACAACCCCCTAGCTCTTGTACAAGCTAATTTGTTTACTAGTACATAGGCACTGACCTATAGAAGGCTACGAACGTCTTTCTTCCTCCAGGGACAACGTTTCATGAATTTTCAGACTAGATACTCCTGGATCACAACACCACAATCTGAAGGCCACATTTCATCCAATTTCATGTTGGACCCATAAAAAACTATTAAATTTAAAATGAATCAACCAACATTCAGTTAATCTGAACAATCAGATCACTAACACCAAAACATTGTGTTGAACCCAGAAACCTACATCATCATTCAGAACTAGACGTAACCTCAAAAACCATGCATCATAGTGTATACACTACTTGGTTGAACCCAAACTACGTGTATACACTACTTCCATTAATCAAACTTGTGTATATCTTCAAAACTATTGCAAACATAAACTTTTGAATCAAGTCTGTACCAACCAGCAATATACTGAATATCTACTACCAACTTACATAGCTTTACACAGACAACGATAGAGATCACTTCTTCTTACTTATACAATCAATCAATTAAATACCAACCTCATTATGCATTCAGTGTTACATTCAGATCTAAGAAGACTTCATTGACAGACAACAGTAAAACAAAAGAAGTTGATTAGATAGATCTGTCAGATCTGAAGAAGAAGCTTTCTTTTTGTACACGCTATTTTTAAGGGTATAACCTGCATGTACATGCACTTTTGAAGAGACAAACCAACATACATATCTGCAAATATCAACTCATAACTGTGTCGCACTTTCGAACTTTAGACAAACCCAGATCATGACATTTAAAGAATAAAATAGGTGTACACAGTCAGATCTAGCCCAACCAATATTATATCATCCAATAATAAGTCACTTTAGGTCTCATGATCCTGATCCAGCATTGAATTGAAGTCGCAAAAATTATTTTAGATAAAATCACAAACATAGCCCTGCAACATAAAATATACTTCAGATAGAAGTATTCCTTAGAATCACATACACTTGCACACTTGGTCTTATGATCTTCTCCTCCTTATATAGCTTTAGACCCTTTGTCAATACCTTGGACCAAATACATAGGGTCAATACCACAGACCAAATACCAAGGGTTAATACCACAGACCAAATACCTAGGTTTTCCAATCATGTACATGCTTTTCTTTCTGTGGGAGTGCGTGTATACGTATACGCTCTTTTCATTCCATGAGCCTGCATGTATACTCTAGTTGGATAAGGTGAACCACTCTATACTTCTTAAACCATTCTCTTTCTTCAATTTCTTGATTTTGATCTGTTGTCCTTTGTTCCTTCATCCTATTTTTTTTGTACCATTACATTGTTCCCTTTGAATAGACTTGTTATAACGTGATTTTCCATATTATTTCTGAATTGATTCCTTTGAAAACTGCCCTACATTTTGTCACATTTGTAAACACAACTATCGTGTATTCTGTCATACACGATATCTCTCTTTTAGCTTCATCTAGTTACTATATACAAGTGATTTGTTCTGCTACAAGTGGGTTGCCATCAAGTACAACACATGTATCATAATACTAACAATCTACCCCTTTGGTCTTGATGGCAACCATGTTGATGTTGATTACTACAAGTTGTAGAAACTGTTAGAGATAACAAGCAACACCAAAATACGCCCCCCGTTTGACACCAAGGGGAAAGGGCAGACCAAGATACTCTTCATATCTGAACAACCGAATATGATCATGCTCCCCCTTAGCACATGCAGAGTCTCCAAAACTATTTTCCAAAACAATAACATGACTCTATAACTCAGCTATGTGAGTTTGACCTTCCTATCACTAATGACTCATACATACATCGATATCCCAATCAAGTGGGGATATAACAAATTTGATTCATCAACCCAACCAAGTGGGGATATACCAATTGTCTTTACATGACAAAAATACAATAAATAATACATCATCCATCCCATGCAAAGTGGGAATAGAAATTATATCATTTGTCCAATAGGACTCATTCAAATGTATGAGAAGTCATATCACACCCTAGACTTTTACATGACTTAAGCAAAAAATGGTACAAATATCTGAAGCCATAGTTGGGCTCAGCAACCATAATTCCAACAATGCAAAATTCTTGTGAAGTTTAATGCTCCCCTTGAACCTGTGCTACATGTGCATTGTTAACAAGTCATTAATCAAGGTATCTTTGTCAGTCAGATAAAAATTAATGAAAAAAACATATCGTTAGACTGTAATCATGAACATTAGACAAAGCACCCATACCAGAGTCTGACCCACTATTTTTCCTGTCCAAAAAACATATGCGCTTCTTCAGCCATAGAAACCCATGTATAATAACCTTTCTCTGAAAAACTGGATTTAACAGCATGATGATGCAGCAACTACTCCCAACTTTTGTCTGAGATATTTAAATGTTTCTCTGGGAAGTGGTTTAGTGACTATATTAGCAACATGTTCTTTGGAGGGGACATACTCCAATTTGACCTTTTGTTCAAGAACTTGTTCTCGTAGAAAATGGTACTTGATGGGTATGTACTTGGTCTTGGAGTGCATGGCTAGATTCTTTGAAATGTTATTGTCACTTGTATTATCACAGAGAATGGAGATGGGTGGAGTACATGTCATCTGAATGTCTTGCAAAGTTTGCATCATCCAAACTAGTTGTGTGCAGCAGCCACATATTCTCCTTCAGCTGTAGATAAAGCATTTGAACTTTGTTTCTTGCTGAACCAAGACACTAACGTGGAAGCCATATAGAATGCACCACCACTAGTGATTTTTCTATCATCAACACTTCCTGCCCAATCTGCATCTATATATGCATGAAGAGTAAGATCTACATCTCTAGGATATCATAGTCCAAAGTCCTGAGTTCCTTGAAGATATTTGAAAAATGTTTTCACTGCCTGAAGGTGTGATTCCTTTGGATTTTTTTGGAATCTTCCAACTATTCCTACTGCATGCATGATGTCAGGTACCTGTTAGATAAAGTAGACTACCAATCATGGATCTGTAAGTTGGTTGATGTACAACTGTTGATTCATCATTTGACATGAGACTACATCCTCTTACCATTGGACTACATACAGGTTTAGAATATTCCATTCTATACTTCTTCAAGATCTGCTTGAGATATTTGGTTTGTGAAAGAAAAATACCATCTTTATTTTGCTGAACTTGTAGACCAAGAAAATAGGTAAGTTCACCAAGCAAGGACATTTCAAATTCTTGCTGCATTACTGAAGAAAAATTTTGACTCATGATTTCTTCATTGCTACCTAAAATGATATCATAAACATAAACAACAATAATTAGCAATCTATCATTTTCAATCTTTGTATAAAAATT
Organism: Pinus taeda; assembly: GCA_000404065.3. Classification (NCBI taxonomy): domain Eukaryota; kingdom Viridiplantae; phylum Streptophyta; class Pinopsida; order Pinales; family Pinaceae; genus Pinus; species Pinus taeda. The sequence continues at coordinate 161,432 of APFE030472712.1, read as the reverse complement.
CCTATCTGCAGAACCTTTTGTAAAACCTTCTTGGTGTATATATTTGTCAAGGTGGTAATACCAAGCCCTTGGAGCATGTTTCAGACCATAGAGAGAATTTTTGAGTCTGCATACAAGTTTTGCCTCAAATCCAAGAATGAATCCTTCTGGCTGTTCAATATAAACTTCTTATTCTAAATCTCCATTAAGGAAGGCTCATTTTACATCCATTTGGTATACATTGAATTTCCAAAAATCTCTAAAGAGCAAGAAACATTCTTGTGGCTTCAAATCTGGCAACAGGTGCAAAATTTTCTTCAAAATCTAACTTCTTGTTGAGCATACCCTTTACAAACAAGTCTAGCCTTGTTTCTAATGTCTTCTCCATTTCCATTCAGCTTTTTCTTGAATATCCATTTAGTTCCTATAATATTTTTATCATGAGGTCTAGGAACTAGTTCCCAAGTGTCATTTTTTTCAATTTTCTCAACTTATTCATCGATGGCCTTGACCCAACATTCATATTTGCATACTTCATTTACATTTTGAGGTTCAGTGGAGGATAGTAATGCTAGATAGCTTGAGGTCCTTGTAATAGTTCTTCTTGTTTGTAAACCAGCCTCCCTTTCTCCTAAAATTTGAGTCTCTAGATGATTTTTCTGAACATACCTAGAGGAAGTCTTTTCTTCTACCATTGTATCTTCTTTTAGTGCTTCATTGGTTTCTTCTTCAATATAATTTTGATATGATGTGGGAAAGTAATCCCCATCTTCCTCATTGTCATAATATTCTATTGATTTTATCTATTTTGTATTTCTGCATGCTTCATCAACTACAACATCAATGCTTTCAACAATTTTCACAAGTCTTTTATTATAACATTTATATCCTTTACTTCTGGAAGAATAACCAAGAAGAATCCCTTCATGTGCTCTGAGTTCAAACATACCAAGTTTTTCATCAGTCCTTTTGATAAAACATTTGCTTCCAAAAAATTTAAATTATTTTACAGTAGGTTCATGTCGGGTTTGAGTTCTATTTACCCGAACATTTTCTCTGTTGAGAATAGGCATGGCAACAAATGTAGCTTCACCCCAGAAGGTTGCAGGAGCTCCAGATTCATCTAGTATAGCTTGAGCCATTTGTTGAATTGTCCTGTTTATCCTTTCTACCACGCCATTTTGCTAAGGAGTTCTTGTGGTGCAAAATTTCCTTTTTATTCCATGTTGCTCACAAAAGTCAAAGAATTCATTTGATATAAATTCCCCTCCTCGATCAAATCTAAGGCATTTGATTTTTCGATGTGATTCATTTTCAACCAAATCTTTGAAGGCTTGGAAATTTTGAAATGATTCATATTTATGCTTTAGAAGATGTATCCAACACTTTTTGGAAAAATCATCAATGAACAAAATAAAGTATTCTTCTCCACGAGGTGACTTTTTCCTTGTTGGTCTACATAAATCAGTATGGATAAGTTCAAGAGGCTTAATAACTGATCCTTATTTTTCCATGAAGTGAACTCTGGTTTGGTTACCGATTTGACATGGTTGGCATATTGTATTTTCTGGGTTGCTCATACCTGGAAGATCATGAACAACCTTAAGTCTTCATGCTTTTATTATTTGAGAAAAGCTTAGATGTCCCAATCTTCTATGCCACAACTAGTTTTCATTATTTTCGCTTAGATAGCACTATTGTTGTCCTCCTTTGAGTATGTATAAGTTTTTTGGAGTTCTTGTACCTTTGATCACGTTCTCTCTTGTATCAAGCTCACGAACAACACATTCGTTTGATTGAAACACCACTTGATTTCCTTGATCACACATTTCACTCACACTCAAAAGGTTATGCTTTAAACCGTCTACATACATAAAATTTCTAGATTTAACATTTTCTTTCAAGAAAACAAAACCTTTACCTTTTATGACAGCTGGAGTGTCATTTCCAAATGAGACATTTCTTTCCTTTTCTAAGGCATTATATGAGTGAAGTTTCTCTTTGTCACCTGTCATATGTTTGGAGCATCCGTTGTCGATGTACCACTGATTTTCTTTTCCTTCATGTAGGTTTCAACCCTTTATAGAAATTACCTGCATATGAATACTAAAGCATAGAAAATAAACAATGCCAAAGCATAACGCATCAAACACATATACACAGAGATTTCCCTTGGATCCCAAAACTGGGACTACCGGCTTGATTTTTCATTATGTTCCTTTCAATGTTGCAATACATATTTATACATGTCGAAGCATCCAATACCATGGACTGAAAACCATCACATCCAAAACCATGTGTGAAAAACATGCACAAAACCATAGGTAGGTCTGTCGAACCTAATATAGGGTCCAAAACCAAAATTTTATGGGCTGCTACCCCGGACCCCATAGAGTGGCATTACCTGCACCCCTCAAACCCCCTGTCACTCCCCACACTACGCAATTGATGAAATGAGGGGGGGATTTGCCCCCCTTCTAACCCCCTAGTTAACTACGCGGGCTAGTCGTGGAAATAATATAACACAACCCAACATTCTCCCACTTGTTGTTTTCTTTCCACAAGGCACCACAAGAGAGCTTAGTAATTTATCCTGCCCTGCAATGCCCATTATTTCTCTACACCAAGAGAACTCCTCAGAGCTCACAGATTTTATCAATGCATCTACAATATTCTTCAAAGTGTCTACCTTTACCAACAACATCTTTTTGTCTTCCATCATATCCCTCACAAAGTGATATTGAACATCAATGTGCTTTGTCTTTGAATGATATGCAGGGTTCTTTGCCAAGAAAAATTGCACTTTGGCTGTCACAGTCCATCCTTATAGCTTCCTGTACTAACCCCATACTTGAACATGATCTCTGCAACCAAACTACTTCCTTACTTGCATGAGTGGCTGCCATGTATTCTACCTCTGTAGTTGATAGTGCTACTATAGATTGTTCCTTACTCATCCAATTGACTGCACCTCTGAATCAGTTAAACACATACCCATTTGTAGATCATCTCTGATCCAAATCTCCAACCCAGTCTGCATCAACAAAGACATGAATATCCAACACTCTGTCCAATCTTGGTCTTACCTAGAAGCACAGACCATAATCACTAGTGTCATGCAAATACGTGAAAACCCGCTTCAGTGTTGTCCAGTGCACCTTCCTTGTTTTTGACATAAACCTGCTCAATACTCCCATTGTATGTGTAATGTCTAGTCTATTACAGACCATCACATAAATTAGGTTGTCGACTGCACTTGCATATGGAACATGGGATATGTCCTCTTCCTCTTCTTGTGTCTTGGGACACTATTCAACAGATGACTTTACACCTACAGGAATAGGAACCTTCACCAGTTTACTATCCTACATATTAAACCTCTACAACATTGTCTCGACATACTTCCTCTGGTTTAACCAGAGCTTCCTCTTTGTCTGATCTCTTTTAATTTCCATGCCCAAAATATAGTTTGTAGCACCAAGATTTTTCATGTCAAATTTTGGGGACAAATGGGTCTTCAAATCCTGGATAATTTCTTTGTCATTTCCAACCAGCAACATATCATCCACATATAAGACTAGATAAATAACATAGTCACCAATTAATTTAAAATACACACAGAGATCTGCTTTGCTTCTAGTGAAGCCAAGTCCCCTTATAAATGTATCAAATTTCTGATACCACATCCTTGATGACTGTTTTAACCCATACATAGACTTCTTTTACTTGCATACCAGTTCTTTCTTACCCTTCACCGCAAAGCCTTTAGGTTGCTTCATGTAGATATCCTCTTCCAGATTCCCATGAAGAAATGTTGTCTTCACATCCATCTATTCTACCTCAAAATCAAAAGCAGCAACAATAGATAAAAGTAATCTAATAGAAGTTACCTTGGCAACAAGAGAGAAAATATCATCAAAATCAATTCCTAGCACCTGGGAATAACCTTTTTCTACCAACCAAGCTTTGTGTTTCTCCACCTTTCCTTCTGCATTTGTCTTCTTCTTGAACACCCATTTGTTGGGAATGGGTTTCCTTCCAGCCGGCAACTCCACCAGATCCCAAGCCTCATTTTTGGGCAAAGATGCCATTTTATCAACCATGACCTCTTTCTAGAGTTTTCCATCCTCTGAATCTACTACTTCCTTCACAGTTCTGGGATCATCATCAGTAATAGATAAAGAAAAATTTGAACAAAAAATAGATGCACTATACCTTTCCGGCTGCCTTCTTTCTCGAACTGATCTTCTCACACCCAGAGTTTGTGACTATTCATCTTCTGATTCCTCAACTACTGTAGAGTCCGCCTCTTCCCCCTTTAGCTCAAACTCTATCTTCTCAGGCTCCTTTGGTTGGACATCATGTTTAGTAACATCTTTCACCTCTCTAAACACCACATCTCGGCTATACACAACTTTCCTTGTTACTAGGTTCCAAAGCTTATAACCCTTTAAACCATCCTTATACCCAATAATGATCCACTTTTCAAATTTGCTATCCAACTTGGTTCGTTTCTCCTTTGGAACATGTACATATTCATCACATCCAAATACCCTCAGATGTGAAAGAGATGGTTTCTTACTAGTCCATACCTCTTGTGGAGTCTTATCCTCCAATGCTGATGAAAGTGATCTATTGAGCAGGTAATATGTTGTCTCCACTACGTCTTCCAGAATTTCTATCCCAAACCGACACCACTGAGCATGCTTCTTTCCCTTTCCATTAATGCCTTGTTCATTTTTTCTGCAACTCCATTTTGCTGAGGTCTATATGGAGTGGTCTTCTGCCATGCTATACCACACTTCTTATAGAATTCTTCAAATTCCTTAGTGCAAAAATCTCCATCGTTATCTGTCCTTAGCACCTTTATCTTCTTCTCTGTCTAGTTTTCCACCAAAGCCTTAAATTCTTGAAGCCTGTCAAAGACTTCAAATTTCTTCTTAAGGAAATATATCCATGTATTCCTTGAGTGGTCATCTATAAAGGATACATACTACACAGAAATACCCAGTGATGGAACCTTCACATATCCAAACACATCACTGTGCACAAGCTCTAATCTCTGTTTAACCCTTTTACCACCAAAGGGGAAACTCACCCGATTCTACTTCCCATATAAGCAATTTTCACGGAAATCAAAATCTAAAGAGATATTACTCATACCTTCTACCATACCTTTACCATGAAGTATTCGGAGGCCCTTCCCTCCAATATGTCCAAGCCATTGATGCCACAACATGATCTTCTCTCTAGATACCACTAGATTTTCGGCTCCACTTTCAGGAACCACAAAACTGTTGCACCCATCAACAACAGGGCTACCTTGCAACTTGTATATAGTTCCAATTCGAACTCCCCACAACAATACCAGTGCTTCCTGAACCATCTTCCAGGTATCCTTCTTGAATACTATTTTTACACCTGCATCATCCAGCTTGCTTATAGAAATCAGATTTCTGGCTAATGCATGAATATGCAGAACACCCAGAAGTGTTCTAACCATTCCACCTTGCAACTTCAGCTTTAATTTTCCGCGACCAATGATTCTATCCTCCCTATCATCCCCCAAGAAGACATCACCACCATCATATTTATCGTATTTGTAGAACCACTCTCTATGGGCAGTGAAGTGAAAGGATGCACCTGAGTCAATCAACCATGGCTTACGATCTACAAGTGTACTTGAAGAAGCCAAGTACACATCCCCACCTTCCTCTAAGGTGGTTTTCACCTCTGCAGAAGCAACATCATCAGATCCCTTTCCTTTATCAGGAGCTTTATATTTAGAGTCCCTTTTGTAGTGCCCTTCCTTTCCACATTTCCATCACACAACCTTTACTGATTTTCCTGGAGATTTGTTTCTATTCTAGGACCATCCTCATAGAAACAAGGCATCACCATTCTAGCTCTCCATATTTTTCAGTCTCATTTCCTCCGTCATCAACGATGAGACTATTTCATCAAACTGTAAGGTAGTTGCATTGCTACCTATTCCAATAACCATACTATCCCATGAATCTGGTAGAGAACACAACAAACTGATGCACTTATCTTCATCTGAAATTTTAATATCAATAGATGATAACTAACTTACCACAGTATTAAATGCATTCAGATGCTCTGTCACCGAGTCTCTATCTTTCATCCTCAGGTTATACTACTTTTTCCGTAGGAACAGTTTATTCACCAGAGACTTAGATTGATATAAAGTCCCTAACTTGCCCCAAAAATCCTTCACTATAGCCTCCCTTGATACATTCAACAATACTAAATCTGATACACATAAGCGTATTACGCTCTTTGCCTTCTAATCCAGCTTCCTCCATTCTTCATCAGGCACTCCTGTTCGTATAGTACCTGGATCTACCGCAATCCACTGATATTTATCACCAACAAATCCTCCATCCTGAGTTTCCACAACTCAAAACTCTGACCATTAAATTTCTCTATCTCTATCTTTCCACTACTTGCCATCTTCTTTCACCACCAAAATCGATCTCGCAGATCTCCCACTGAACAGTGTCTACCACAGGCCCAAGCGAAACTCCTCAGCAAAAGAGGTGTCCGCTTCAATCCAAAATAGCTCTGATACCAAATGTAGGTTTTAACCCCATATAGAAATTATCTACATACGAATTCTAAAACACAGAAAATAAACAATGCGAGAGCATAACACATAAAACACATATACACAGAGATTTTCCCCTGGATCGCAAAACCAGGACTACCAACTTGATTTTTCATTACGTTCCTTTCAATGTTACGATACATATTTATAAATGTTGAAGCATCGATTACCATGGACTGAAAACCATCGCATCCAATACCATGGATCGAAAACCATTGCGTCCAAAACCATGTCCAAAAAAAATGCACAAAACCATAAGTAGGTCTGCCCAACCGAATATATTCTCTAAAACCAAAATTTTTTAGGGCGTTGCCCCGGACCCCATAGAGTGGGGTTACCTGCACCCCTCAAGCCTCCTATGACTCCCCCGCTATGTAATCAGTGCAATGAAGCGGGGGCTCGACCCCCCTTCTAACCCCCCCGTTAGCTATGTGGGCTAGTCGTGGAAAGAATATAACACAACCCAACACTGCATATAAGGCTATACAACATCTTCCTGTTTTATATTCTTTCCTTCTCCATATATTTGGATTTAATGGAATTTGCTCCTATTGAAGTGTTTGCCGAAATTTTCTCTTGCATTCAATTCTTCATGACTAAAGTTGTTACAAATTGGACATTCTATTTCATTTTTAAAAGGAGAAAAGTTATTATAGGAACTTCTCTTGATCCCTGTTACATTCATTTGATTTTGTGCTTCTCTAGTCGTAATGGTTCTGTAAGCAACACATTGAGCAACTTTGTGCCCAAAATTATGACATGAAAAACATTACCCATTAAAGAATTTTTTGCGACTATCAAGTCTATTTACCTATTGATTATAGTTTCTATTGATATTCATCTTTGGAGCAAAATAAGAATGATTTGCCTGAGGTTCATTGTGGCTTCTATTGATAGTCATCCTTGGAGAAAATTGAATATGATTTACCTGGTGATCATCTTTATGCCATTGTTGATGATTGTCATATTGTTCACTAGTATTCAATGCATCAAGATAGCTTTTGGTGGAGTTTGATGAGTTTTGTGATTAAGATGCTTCTTCAGTATATCCAGGACTGTCTTTATCAGAGGAGAACATTGAACTTTGATAATTTCATTTAAATTTTATGATCCTTTAGCAAATCTAAGATTGAGAGATTTTTTTTCTCAAGATCTTTTCTTAGACCCACAATTTCACACTCTTGTTTTTCATCTTGTTTTTCTTTTGCAGCAAGTTGGTATGTCAAGGTATCTGTGATCATATTCTTTTCTTCTAAATAGATTTTGAGTTTAGATATTTCTTCATGAATGTTTTCCTTTTCTAAAGAATCCCAAAAATCATCATTGTCATAAGCCATGAGAAGTCTATAATCATCACTATTCGATAAACCATCACTATCCTTTTCTAAACTATCCCAAAAATCATCGGTATCATAAGCCACGAGAAGTCTATAATCTTGACTAGTTTCATCTTTATCACTATTAGATAAACCATCGCTATCCTCATGAGTATAGTAACTCCTTCTATTCACAGCTTGTTTCATATTCCCTTTTGCATATTCCTTTCCTTTTCCATATTTATCTTGATGAGGACATCTGGTAGCATAATGACCGACTCTACCACAAGCAAAGCATTTGAAAGGTAGCTTACCTCTAAACTTTCCAGAACCCCATTGAAGCTCCTTGACAAAATTTACCTCATCTTATTCTTCTGAAATGTGTCCTGATTCATTGTGTTCTTCCTTTTCTTTTCCTTTTGTCTAAGCTTTAAATGCAGCTTCTCTCATATCTGATGGACCTCCTTTTCTCATCTCAAAAGAAGTTAGGATTTTGTGGAGATGTGTCATAGTAATATTCTACAGATCCTATTTTTCTTCTATGGCAGACACTTTTGATTCAAATTTAGCAGACAAGGATCTCAAAATTTTCTCAACTTAGGTAACTTCCTTTATTTCTTCACCCAGATTCTTCATACGATTAGCAACCTCATTTATACGTAAGAAGTAAGTAGCTATACTCTCATCACTATGCATCTTAAGAGTTTCATACTAAATTATGAGAGTTTGAAGCTTAGCAAGTTTTACCTGAGAGTCTCCTTCGTAGCTCTAAATGATTTTTTCCCATATCTCTTTGGATGATTTGACCTGCATGAATTTGACAAACTCTAATTGTGACAAACTTCCCAATAAAGTATTGACATCCTTGGCATTGGTTTCATATTGCTTTTTACGTGCTGTGTTTGTAGGAATTGTTGTTGGAAATTTATATCCTCCTTCCACAATTTCCTAAATATCTATTCCAAGGGATTGTAGATAGGTTGTGGTTTTTATTTTCCAATAAACAAATTTTCTCCCATCTAAGATTGGCAGTCTAATGGATCCCATGCTTTCGTGAATAATAATCTTGATGGATCTTCCTTCAAGTGATCAAGCTTCTTCTAAAGGACCTGCTCTGATTCCAATTGTTGGAAATAATACTCAGAGGGAGGTGAATCAGTATTATCAGTTCAATAATTTTAGTTCTCAAATAGATTTATATACGCTACTTGAGTGAAGTGAACTAGCATGTACATGCAACTATGACTAGAGAAACCAATGTATATCCAAAGAACTTGTGATTTAGACAATTTATCATGTGTTGATCTTAAACCAGTACATCAGTAACTTATTAGACAATGCAGTAAAAGAAGAATAAATCATCACACATAAGAAAAACACATTAACACAAATATTTAAGGTGGAAACATAATGTGGCTGAAAACCACCTACTGTTGTCATCTTTGTCTTCTTTTAATAATAAGAAAATATGTTTATAATATTGTACTGGTCCAGACTCATACCAGTATGTAGACACCTACCTACAGAAGGCTACAACCTTCTCTCGTTTTCCAGTTTCTACTGGAAGGGAGATATAATCACCTAGCTCTTGTACAAGCCAATTTGTTTACTAGTATGTAGGCTCTAACATACAGAGGGCTACAAACTTCTTTCTTCCTCCAGCGAACACGTTTCATGAATTTTCAGACTCGATACTCTTGGATCACAACACCACAATCTGAAGGCCACATTTCATCCACTTTTCATGCTGAACCCATCAAAATTTTTTTAACGTAAACTACATCAACCAACATTTAGTTAAAATGAACAATTAGATCACTGACACTAGAACACCGTGTGGAACCCAGAAACCTACATCATCATTTAGAACCAGTTGTAACCTCAAAAACAATGCATTATAGTGTATACGCTATTTGGACAAAGACAAACTGTGTGTATACACTACTTCCGTTAATCAAACCTGTGTATACCTTCAAAACTACTCTAAACATAAAATTTTGAATCAAGTCTGTACCAACCAGAAATACGTTGAATATCTACTATCAACTTACAGAGCTTTACATAGGGAGCGACAGAGATCACTTCTTCTCACTTATACAATCAATCAATCAAATTCCAACCTCCTTATGCATTCAGTTTTACATTCAGATCTAAGAAGACTTCATTGACATTAAACAGTAAAACAACAGAAGTTGATCAGATAGATCTATCAAATCTGAAAAAGAAGCTTTTCTTTTGTACATGCTATTTTTAAGGGTATAACCTGTGTTTACATGCACTTTTGAAGAGACGAAGCAGCGTACATATCTGCAAATATCAACTCATAACTTTGCTACACTTTTGAACTTCAGACAAACCCAGGTCACAACATTTAAAGAATAAAACAGGTGTACACAGTCAGATCTAGCCCAATCAATATTAGATCATCCAATAATAAGTCACTTCAATTCTCATGATCTTGATCCAAGATTGAATTGAAGGTGCACAAAGTATTTTATATCAAATCACAAACATTGCCCCTGCAACATAAAATATACTTTAGATAGAAGTATTCCTTAGAAACCCATACACTTGCACACTTGGCCTTATGACCTTCTCCTCCTTATATAGCTTTAGGCCCTTTGTCAATACCTTGTGCCAAAACCACTTAGGACCAATACCTTGGACCAAACACCTAGGGTCAATACCACAAACCAAATACCGAGGGTCAATACAACGGAACAAATACCTAGGTTTTCCAATCATGTATGTGCTTTTATTTATGTGGGAGTGCATAATTTTTGTTCCATGAGCCCACGTGTATATGCTAGTTTGACAAGGTGAACCAGTGTGCACTTCTTAAGGCATTCTCTTTCTTCAATTTCTTGATTCTGATCTGTAGTGCTCTATTCCTTCATCCTATTTTTTTTTGTACCATTACTTTGTTCCCTCTGAATAGACTTCTAATGTGATTTGCCATATTACCTATAAATTGATTCCTTTGAACTACCCTGCATTTTTTCACATCTCTAAACACAACTACCATGCATTCTTTCATACCTGATATCTCTCCTATAGATTCATCTAGTTACATAGATTCATCTAGTTACCATATACAAGTGAGTTGTTCTGCTATAAGTGTGTTTCCATCAAGTACAAGATATGTATCATAATGTGAACATTATGTGATGCCACCACCCATGCAACTAGAACCCCACTTTGTTTCTCATCAAACACCACGAGTGTGTACAACTGATACCATTACATTCAAATAAAATTTCAATTCAACTTGAACTCATTAATCATTATCTATAATTACTAATCAAATTATTGTACTATATCAGTCATTCTTAATACGCTCACCCAAAATTTATTGATGTTTAATATTGAATGCATGGATATTAGACTATTATTTGATAGCTTCACCATGGTCTCCAACATCCACTTTGTCTAAATTCCAACCATAAAAGGCATCCCTCTACTATTGGGATTTTGATAAAATAAAAAATAATATGGGTGCTTTCTATACCAAATGTTCACTCATTTGATCCTTCTGATGAAACTGATAGTTTCCTTTCATTAGAAAATTATAGATGTTAACATATTTCCTACAGAAAAATAAATCCATATCTTGAGTTGCAACATCCATGTTAACATATTTTTTAACATGTATTTTGCAAACCAACTCAACTGGAACTTCCAAGAAGAAACAAATCTCTACATGGGAAATGATATCCCTTGATAACTTTGGTTGATGCAAGGACCTAGCATGACCAAAACTATCCTGATGGCCATGACAAGGCCATCCTTGGCTATCGACATGCTCATACATGTTATATGCTACTATCATTATCTTAGGGTTTTAGACTATTACGTTTATAATGAAATGGAATTGGCAACCCCTATTTTTCACAAATGAGTATCTATGCATAATTTAATCTTGTTCTCTTCTATCACCTAGGCCATATGTACAAGCATAGCTTCAAAAAATTGTTTGAAAAGTCAATACATATGAATCCATGAAAAATGATCCAGCATTATTAATACCAACATCTAAACAATGCATCTCTAAAAAGCTTACACTTCATGTAGCAAGGAAGTAGCAGGCCTTGAGCTTGGGCATTTATTTTGTACCTAGGTGAAATAACATGGAGAATCTGGGTTCATTTCCTCTCCTCTAATAAAATATTCAATTCTATTCAAAGGGAATTTTGCGATCCGATCATTCTCCATGTACTTCAGACCAATCTAAATCTATTCTAGAAAAGGTGATATTTTCTTTAGGTTCTTGCATTGAAAGGGAAATGATTGTTTCCCATTTGACTTTCTTTACCATTTTTTGACCCATTGAGTTGTTGAAATAGTGAGACAATAGAAATTCTTAACCATCGTTAACAAGTGAGTTGCCATAATCATGAAAAAGAAAGCTCCCACAATGGTTAATAAGCATTGAAAAGTGAGTTGCCATAATGGTCAAGCAATGAGTTTCTGCGACAATTAGACAAGAAATTTTAGGTCACAGCCAACGGTGTGCAACCCAAAAAAAAAAATTGCTTTATATAAAAGTATGAATAAATTTGGTGCTCTCCTAACCTTGACAGACAAGAAACAACCAACTGTGTACAACCCAGAACAACATTTCCTTTGTATAATAGTATGAATAAATTGGGTTTTAGTAATGTGGAGGATTCTAGGTTTTACAAATTGGGTTTTGACTAACACCACAAAAAAAGAAAAATAGAAAAAAAAACATTACACTTATTAGCCAGATCTGGAAGCTGTGTATGTTTTGACATCTCCTATTTTGAGCTTACAATATGAGCGATGTCTGTGTATAAAAATCTATTGTGTTGAATAAGTTCCATTTGTGTTGATCATTAGATGAATATTTGCAATCTGATCAGCAAATGAAGTTTAAATGTTTCAGTTTAAATGCGAATATGATCAACACAAAAAAATAAAAAATATTCAACTGATATTTGTAATCCAATCAACTGAGTGTGCATGCTTATTAACCAGAACATCAATCTGTAATCCCACAAATTTATGTCATGCTGATCGCATTGATCACTGGTTCAATATTTGTAAGCAGATTCAAGCATCTTGATCTAAGGGTGTAGGGGATTTCAAAATGATCCTAGATCGAGTGGAATTCATACAAACAAAGGCTCAAATTCAGGGTGTGCACATAGGTTGCGTGAGTTAGATGACATGTTGTGTCGTTCGTTGTTTAGTGAGCTCACCTACAAACGGGAGCCCTGCAAATGGAGCATCTGGAGGGGTCACGAGGAAACAAAGTTGTTAATGTTAATGGACATGATGAAGCTAATCATTGTTAACAATGGTGAGGGATGGGACTTGGTCAGTAGAAGGACCTCATCAAGCAGTGGGGGGCATGAAACCCAAAGGTTGTTTCATCCACCCATTAGCTTACTCCAACTCAATATATTATGAAGTTCTTGATGGATATGGTTGGTCTCTTTTGACATAGGACAATTTTATTAAATATATCTTCTCTTTGAGTTTCAAAAATCTATTACCTTCATATTTAATCCCTCATGGTTAGAAGAAGAGGATTATTGGGATCTATTATGAAATTATTTAAGTCCCCTAGTCTAGTCAACCTCTTCTTATTTTATGAGTCAAAGTGATGACATTTTATTAGGTTTCAAGAAAGCCTCAAATGTTTCATAAAATAATTTATATTCCAATACTTCATCTGGTTTATGTTATGTGGAAAATAAATTCAAACAATTTTATAAGAGACACAAATATGCTGATTTATATGGAACTAATGGTGTTAGCTCTAGGTACTTGAGTTTTTAGCGCAATAATATATTACGGGTTCTAGTCAAATGCGATTGGCAGTCATGTGGCTGAGTTATGCAATCAATGGTTGTCATAAATCAAATAAGAATAGCTCAATCTCAATCAAGATGATGGCTAGTGGATAATTTAGGTGCATGAAAGAGTGATCTTGTTGTTGTTTCCCTTAGGCTACCACAATTCCTTAGTGATCATAGAATGGTGGGCAACAATATCTGACATGTTCATTAAGAGGGGATCATTTGGATCATTCCCTAAATTCATTATTGAAAACTGATAGGGCTTTATTTTTCCTTACAAATAGTGAAACTCTAACAAACATGTGGTAAGCACTAGTATTGTAGCAATAAAATTGTGACTCCTGGGTTGCCTACTTTACTCTTATCAACCTGGTAGTTCGTAACAAACTTGGAAGTTACGGTGTTGTATGCACAAGTACTAGTTCTTACTGCAAGTTCCCACCTGGTCAGCTCGCGCAAGATCAGTATAAGCTCAAGACAATTTCTATGGATTCTAGAAGAAGCTCTATATGTGATGAAAGGAGAGAGATCACTCTACATATGCTACTCTAACTGTAGAAAGGAGAAAGACTGAAATGTAAAGAAAACCTAATAAAACTTTTTTAACCAACTAATTCTACTTTTGCATAAAGCACTATGAAAACCATGAAAGGAATGCAATTACCTATCCATGGAATTAAACAACATCTAACTAAGCTATTTCTGGAAGTAAATAAGAAAAAACCATCTTTTTGGAATTTTATGTGAATTTGAATTGCATATAATTTATTGCATGTGAATGTGGCATTGAATAGGTGGTGTTGGAGGGTGGTTTTGGGACTTGAGAGGATGTAGGATGGTGTAGATGGGTCCTAGGAGGTCTCAGGTGGCCTTCTAGAGGATTTTCCCACACTCGGCATTCAAAGAAAGCCTACAGGAAAATCTATAGGAGGACACATGAAATCTACAGGAGGAAAAATAACATTCTAAAGGAGGCCCACAGGAGGAGGCCGAGAGTAGTTTTCACTGTTTTGAGTGTGTGGGGGTGGGTGAAAAAGATGGATGAAGGTTGGAATTAGGTGCTAGATTCCGTAGGGTCTACCAAGAATCATGAGGAGAGAGGAAGATGATTGGATTTGCTCAAGGAGAGAGGAAGAAGTTCTATGGAAAATGCAGAAAACTAGGGCAGAATTGAGGTGACATTTGGGCGACCTATAGGGCATGGATCAGATGGAGGATGTGATGGCCAATAATATGGCCTACTACTAGAAATGTTCTGTTGCAAAGGAACTAATAGTCAACCAATAAGATCAAACAAGCAATGAAATGAGTGCATCTAGAAAAGCTGAGTTTTGCATCAAACTAGTCTAAGCTATGATTTATGAAAGGAAAGGTTGAGAAATGCTGCAGGAAAGGAATCATGATAGAAGAATATTGTAAATAAAGAAGTGAGCATGATCAAGAAGTTCTGAAGAAAAGAAAAACTAGTCTATTCACCACTAAAAACATGCAAACATTAGAAGTCCTATGAATGACGAAAATCTGTGTTTTTGGGGTAGCAAGAGGGTCTTTGCCTCAAATCATGATCCCAAAGGGAGGAATAGAGGCCAAGGCACTGTTGCTATCCTTTTGAATCTTCTCTTCATCACTACCTAACCTACTACCGAAAGCACAAATGGAAGAAAACTATTAAATCATTAAAAGAAACCTATTCTTAACCATAAAAGAAATACATCTAACAACAACCTAATCTACAAACTAAAATAAAACATACAAATACAAGTAAAGAGGAGCTTGGCTGCTTGGATTGGGCCCTAACCCAAGAGATTCAGCCCTCTAAGGTAACTCAATGCTAGCTCAAAAAGGATTCCATCTTTATTATCAGAACAATAACAAGATTACATGAAACTGTCTCAAAAATAATAAGCTCGAAGTTGGAGCAAAGTTTACATAAGCAAAAATTCAACAAAAATCTGACCCTAGTGAGGCCCTAGGCCTCTCTACTTATACAAATGAATCTACCAACAACTTCCTTAAAATCAGGGAGGATTGGCTTCCAAACTTGAGATAATCATCATTCATCCTCCACTTGCTCGGCTACCTTCCGGTGCATGATTTGGCTGCTTGTACTCCTAGCTAAATGAAGGGGATTTCAAAATGAGGAATAGTAAATGAGGGGGATTCCGTCCTATAATTCCTCTCCTTTTTCCACTTCGACTTATTGCTGCCCTTTGTCCATTGGATCCTTACCATTGAATTCATAATTCATCAATAATTTGCATTAAACACATGTTAAACCACATGCCATCATAACTAAATCAACTCACTCCATAAGCATAAATATAATCAGAAAATCATACAATAAACTAAGAGAATGGTTGATTTGACTAGGTTAGGAGGTAAAATGAGCCCATATAATTACCTGTTTATGAAGCTCATCATCACGCCCCTACTGAATTTGTTTCTAATCCTCTGAGAAGCTTATTCCATCTCCTCATCTTTTGTGGCCCTGGTGGCCTCCTTAGCATCCCAACCTTCTGATGTGGTCTCCTCTTCCTTGTCATAGAATCTTGCCTTCCTTTCTATCTCTTTTGATTGCTCCTCCTTCTCTTCTTCTCTTCTGCCTTCCAGTATGCCTAACAATAGTGGGGGACTCAATTGGAGGCCAATCCCATTGACCTTCAACCTCTACATGGAGCACTTGTATCGTGGTACTCTTCTTAATGCCTCCTTCATCCTCATGGGGGAATGATATTCCCTAATATGTAGACTGTGTGGTAAGGTGTTCCATTTCCTCATGCATGCATGCACACAGTCATCCCCAAGTAGCCTTTGTATATCCTCGAAGTGTGCAATGGCTTGTGCATGATCACTTATATATCTAGGGGTAATCTAAGGATTATTGGAAAGCAAGTTATGTGTGCTGATGAGTGCCATGGGATCTGATGGCTCAGCTCTAATCATTAATGGCTCATTCTACTCTTTTATCATCAACCTTCTTATTTTTTTTGTCCTCAACTCTTCATGGTTCATCCATGAGGTCACGGCCATTAGTTGTAGGTCCCCTAGCCTGGTATTGGGGTCCCAGACTTTCATGTCTGTGAGGGCCATGTTATGTAGGTAGAATTCTACAATCTTTGCCTTATCTTCTGATGTGCTTTGGTCACAAAGGTCCATAACTGCCTATAATCTTGCAAAGGCATTGTGCCTCTTTGTGCCAAAGTCTTAATCTGAAATTGCAACCACTGGTCCTTGAGATATAGGCCATAGGATTTTGTTGGTGTTCTACATTGCAATGCCTCCATGGATAAGCTAGCCATGCATGCCAGCTGGGTCTCTTTCTCTTGCAGCTACCTCCTTAGCAATTGATTTTCAGTTTCAAGGTGGCTTTTTGTAACTGCTTCCCTGTGTTTGATACCACTCAACTCTCTGCCCATTTCTCTGAGTTTGTTCTCCATATGGCCAATATCCACAACTCCTTTGGATTTGGAAATTTGTATCCACCGATGTGTTCTTATTATATCTCTTTCTCTAAGTCGAAGAATAGTGGAATTACAATTTTTTATGGAATCATTCTTCCTCCCTCAATTAGATTGTAGTAGGAGGAAATAATAGGATGGGGATCAGGTTCTTGTAGGTCTATTTATTCCTCCTTTACCTGTGGTTGTCCTTCCATTTCTTTCTCAAGCTTTTGGGTCTCCTGTAGTTTTGACAGTGTCTCCTGTAGAACTGTCTGAACCTCTTGTAGGATTGTTTTTGGCTCCTACATTTCTACCTTTTCTTTCCATGTGGGAGATCTAGGAGTACCCCTTTCACATGTGATAGGTTCCTTGGAAGGGGATTCTTTTGTTTGGGCAGAGGGCGAACCTGCAATTGTAATTGGCACTTTCGAAGAGGATTGAGGTTTCCATGTTTTGATTCTTGTGCTCTTCCTAGCCCTGAAATACATGTAGGACTGCCTTTTCCTCTTTTTTTTGGCTTGATTGGTGTACTGAGGAAAATGAGAGTAGCTACTACCTCTTTTCTAGAGTCTTAGGGAACACTTCTTCTTGTTCTATCTTCTCTTCCTCTTTCTGTCCTCCTTTTGTATCTTTTTCTGTCTCTGTTTCTTCAGCTTTCTCCTCCTCTATCTTAGTTTCTTCCTCCTTCCTTTCTTGTTCTACTAAGTCACCAACAGCTTCACCTTCTTCCCCTTGCTACACTTCCTCGTCACTGCTAGTAGGACTGATATCATAGAATAGGGTCTTTATGTCATCCTCAGGTTTCATGTTTCGGAAGATTTCCCATGCTATAGGGAGTGTAAATGTATGGAGGGCTTCTTCCACTAAAATTTTAATTAACCCATGGTGAGCCAGCTAATCTGAATTTCCTGCTTGAACCTTAGTGCTGGAGTCAATGAGGGACTGTAGGAGGAAGTAGGGGATGCTAAGCTCCTGAGGGGCTGAAGTGTCCATGCCATACCTTAAATCGTGAATGATTCTAAAGTGGTAACCATAGACAATGTTGTACCTCCCCTCACAGGAAATACATTTGATTATTTGGTAGCTAACCTCATCCCAAGGATATGGTATGCTAGCCCTTCTGATGCTATTTTTATCCTCTATAGGGGTTTCATTGTTTTGGAAAAAGTTTTTCTTAGCAACCTGGCCAATTGGTTTCTCATCCTTACTCCAAGGCAGCCCAAGAGGAAGGGTAGTGACTATACCAATAAATTCAGGGGTTATCTCGATGGCAATACCTCTAAAGGTGACAGTGGCATGTGTTCTTGAGTGAGGGACCAAAGAGTGGGCAAATTCTTGGGCAATTTCCTCATCAAACCCTCGGAATTTCTCAAAAAAGTTCATCCTATTTTCCCTTGTGAAGATGTCCACTACTCGGGGATGTGCATGGAGATTGGAGGAGTTGGTGGGATCCTTCTTCATAAATCCTCCTATCATTTTGTTTATACTTCTTTTGAAAACCAAATGTGGAGATGGAGACAACAAGTTTTTAAGAAAACAGAGAAACAGAGGAGACTGTGTTTTTTTTTTACTTTTTATTTTTTGAAATAAGCAGAAATTTTTTATGTATTTCCTCCTCCTAAAGACTTTATCTCCGCTTCAAATTTAAATCACTTCTTGCATATTTTGATATTCAATGGGGTCATGCATAGAACCTACCTCCTCAGATCAAAAACCATGCTAAAACCTGTGTTTTCTCCCTTCAAACAACTTATTGCCCCTCCTGTAGAATTCTTGTAGGTGCGCCTGTAGAAAATGCCGAGAGCAAGAATATGGGAGAGATCAATGGAGAATGATGGTTATAAGCCAGTGCGGTCACAGAGAAACTATTGTAGCTGAGCTTTAAGGAGAGAATGAAGGAAGTGGTGGTGAGAGTGCTCATAGAGGAGTACTTATTTCCCTTTATGGATATTTCCAGTGATGGAGGGTGAGATAGCAACATATACGTTAGCTTTATTCAAACCATTGGTCCCCACCTACCTTGTCATCATGGCCCCTCCTCATAATCACCCTCATGATTGCATCAGAGTTCACACTTCCTCCACTACTTGCCCTTGACATCTTCCTTGAGTTGATTGTGTGCACATGTGGGTGACACCTTCGGATGAGTGGAGTCAACTAAATGAAGGTGGCCAAGTTAATTGGCCACCTTTCCCTCATTTCGCCTCAACCATCTCATTACTTTTGCGTGCCTTCTAATTACACAAATGGAAATAGATGAGTGAGTTAGTTACTTACCTGAGATCCGAATGTATTTGCTTGTGAGGTGCTATGGCTCTCTCTCTCTGCTGCATGCCTTTGTTTCTTTTGATGCATGCTGTCTCCTTGGTGATGTGTGGTTGTGTCTTGCACAGGTTCTTCTTTGGTTGGATCTAAGCTTCAGGTGTCTTCTTCAACCTTCATGTTTGTGCTCTCTTGCTGCTGATGTTGGATTTTAATGGGATCAACTGCTATAGGAATTCCTACAGGAGCTCCTGTAGCTACTTCCCCCAATGAAACTTCAACTTCTTTCTATGCTTAGAGCTATGAGGATGATGCCAAAGATGTAAATAGAGATGGAGAGGTAATAGGTATGCTTCAGGTGAGGTGGATGGTGTTGTTTTCTTTCTTATTTTTTTCTTTTTTTTTCTTTTCCTCAAAATTGTTTTTCCTGAGTGTTTCTTGGATAGGAAGAAGAATGATTCTTGGGGTTGTGAGGTAGGCTTGGAAATGGTGGAAAGGAGGGTTGAAGACTACAGGAGAGTTTATAGTTTATTCATGAAGCTTCCATGCCCTTCAAACTTCCTTTTATACCCATTTCTGGCTCTTTGTAATTCCTACAGGAGCCTCCTGTAGAAAACACAGAGCCTCTTGTAGAAAACACAATTCTTGAAAAAAACATAGTGAGCTTAAAGAAATGTAAACAATGATCTAGAAAGGTATGGGAAGGTAGAATAGTTGATGGAGTTGGTTGCAAGGCTCCCTTAGCACCTTCTACTGCTCCCTGTAATCCTCTTGCAAACCTGCAATGCAAATGAAAATTCATTTTTTCTTTTTCTCTTTTTTCTCCTTTTTTTTTTTTTAAACAACTATGGCGCCTCAAGGAGGATTGCATCCTAATTGCTTTCCCTAGGCACCTCCAAGGGAGGTTTTCACCCTGGGATCATTTTTTCTCTTTTTTCTTTTTGATATCATTGGGACACCTCAAAAGAGGTTTTCAACCCAATGATGGGACTCAAGCACATCATGGAGGTTTTCACTTGAGTACTTATTTTTTATTTTTTCTTTTTCTTGAGTGAGTGGGTAGAGTGGAGGCTAAAAAATGCTCCACTACCATCACTGTCTTATTCAGCTCTTCAATGAACTCTCGTTTGGAGAGGGGTTTCTTGTATACTTTCAACCGATGTCCATTGACAAGCATGGGGAAGGCTTGATTATCAATGGTTCTGATTAGAACTGACCCATTGTCATTGCATTTCTCCATAGTGTAGGGTCCTAGCCATCTTGTCCCTAGCTTGCCCTTGAAATATTTCTATCTTGAATCATAGAGTAGTGCCCAATATCCCTATTGGAATTGCTTCTCCTTGATATTTTTGTCATGCCATATATTTCTCTAAAACTGAACTACCTCTATATGTAGAAGAGCCTATATTTTGTGTTCGTCCAATCCATTGAGCTAAAGTAATGTTTCTTTCTATGCATGGCTAAGGTCTAGGTCCAACTGAGCTTCCATCCATAGGGTATTGAATTCAAATTCTATTGACAGCAAAGCCTTCTTCCCATAGACTAGCTCATAGGGTGTGAACCCTGTGGTGGTCTTCCATGTTGTGTTGTAGGCCCAAGTGGCCTCAACTAATTTGTCTGTCCAGTCTTTTCTATTGCTGCTCACTACCTTTGGCATGATCCCTTCCAATGCTCTGTTAGTGACCTCTACCTGCCCATTGTCTTATGGATGGTAAGCGGACGAAGTCCTGTGCTTGATTCTATGATGTGTGAGTAGGTTTTCAATCAAATTAGAAGTGAGGTGACTACCTTGAGCTATGACCAACTCTCTTGGATACCCGAACTTGTAGAATATGTTCTCTCTAAAAAATTCAGCTACATTTTCCTCTGTCGCTACTTTGATTGCTTTTGTCTCTGCCCACTTTGCCAAGTAATTGGTGCACACAATGATGTATTGTTTCTGCTTTGAAGGAGGGCTGATAAGCCCCACAAAGTCCATGCCCCACTTCTTAAATGCCTCAAATGTCACTTGAGGTTGCATGGGCATCTCATCCTTTGGAGTAGGTTTCCCCATCCTCTGACATCGATCACATTGACTGGTATATCTCCTCACATCCTGATGAAGAGTGGGCCAATAGTAACTTGCTTGCAGTATCTTGAAGGCAGTTCTTTTTGCTGCAAAATGACTTGCACAAGGCCCATCATGACAAGTCAAGAGGATGTCAAAGACTTCCTCCTCCCTGACACATCTTCTCAAGATCTGATCTGGGCCAAGTTTGAAGAGATTTCCCCCAATCCAGGTGAAAGGGGTGCTTTTCATTACTATCTTGCTCTTCTATTTTGAGGACAGGTGTGGTGGGAACTATACTAAAACCAAATATTTTGCTATATCAGCAAACCATGGAGAGAGTACTGAGATAGCAAACAGATGTTCATCTAGAATTTGGTCATCTACCATTCCTTCTTCACCTACAGGCAAATTCACTCTAGACAAAAAGTCAACAATAATATTTTCTTTACTAGGCTTATCAATAATGGTCAAGTCAAACTGTTGTAGTACAAGCAACCATATAATAATTCAAGCATTTACATCTAGATTTTTCATTAAATATCTAATTGCAGCATGACCAGTGTGCACAAAAGTTTGATAGCCTGCGATATAATGTCTAAATTTGTTTAAGGAATGCATGACAGCTAGGAGTTCCTTCTCGGTCACCATATAGTTTAACTCTGCCTTTGACAAGTTTTTTCTTGTAAAGTATATGGCACATGGTAACCTTTCATGAATTTTTCCTAAGGCTGCTCCTATTTCTTTGTTCAAGGCATCTGTGTGAATGTCGAAAGGTAGGTCCCAGTTTGGGTCTCTCAGAATTGGGGCAGTCACGAGCTTGCTCTTCAAGGTATCTAAGAATTTTTGATAGTTTTCTGACCATATGAACTCAACATCTTTACCTAAGAGGCGAAACAAAGGAGAGGCTAGCTTGCTAAAAGATTTAATGAATCTCTGGTAATACCTAGCTAAGCCTAGGAAACTTCTAACATGTCTCACTTTTTGAGGAGGTGGGACTCTTTGAGCAATGGTAATTTTGTTGGGGTCCACCTGCAGTCCTTGTTGAGATATTGCATGACCTAGCATGATCCCTTCATTCATCAGAAATTCACATTTCTGTAAACTAAGGGATAGCTTCATCTCAATACACTTGTCTAGAACTTTTCCTAGGTTAGATAAAGCTTCCTGAAAGTTAGAACCATAAGGAGTAAAGTCATCCATGTATATCTCTACTGCATCATGAACTAATTCAGAACATATACTCAGTACTGCTCTTTGGAAAGTGGTTGGAGCATTACACAAACCAAAAGGAAGGACCCGGTATGTAAAGGTACCCTAAGGACAAGTGAAGGTGGTCTTATCTTGGTCTTCCGGGCTGATTTGAATGTAATTGTACCCGCTAAACCCATCTAGGAAAGAGAAAAACTTGTTCGTTGCCAGACTGTCTAACACTTGATCTATGAGAGGTAAAGGAAAATGGTACTTTTTAGTGGCTTTGTTTAATTCCTGATAGTCAACACAGATTCTCCACTTACCAATTTTCTTTGGCACTAGATCCAAAGGGGAGACCCATTCACTATCAGAGATGGGATAGATGAATCCTGCATCAAGCATTTTCTGCAGTTCTTCCTTAATAATATCTTTAAGTGTTGGATTCATCCTCTTTTGACACTGCCTGAATGGCTTGCAATCCTCCTTGATGTATTTATGATGAGTGCATACTGAAGGGTGCACTCCCCTCATCTCCTTATAAATCCAAGCAAAGGCATCTAGTTGTTTTCTCAGCAGGCTACACAGTTCCTTCTCCTGGGAAGTGGATAGGGATGGATTGATTTTCAGGGTTCTTTCTGGGCTGAACTCTATATTCTTAACACGGACAGGAGTCGATGGGTTTCTATTACTATGTCCTCTAATAGCGATACAGTGAGAGATGGATTCTGAATCATATTTTCAATCATATCATCCTCATCTTGCGGTTTCCCTCCATGGTGATTTCTAATGCACAAAGCGGTGCAGAATAGACTTAATCTTCATCTTCCTCCTTCATCTAGAGAGGTAGATCATGTTCTAGCAAGGGTTGGGCAGGAGGATATATGATTAACTGCTTGGACATATGCATGTTCTTTATGGTCATGTTCCCAGCTTGACCACTGATGTAGGCATCAGCGGTATCCAACCAGGGTCTTCCCAGAATGAGAGGATACATAGTGAGATTTTCCTTTGGCTGGAGAACTAAGAAATCAATATGGTACTCCCGGGAATCAATGGAGACCATCACATCTTCCACAATCCCCTGAGGGGTCATAGTGGAGCGGTCTACAAGCTGTAACATGGTCATGATCTACCTTAAGGAGCCCTAAAGGTTGAGTTTGAGAATTGTGTCCTTTGTCATCACATTAATGGTATCTCCCAGATCAATCAAGGTGTGTGGGATCATGATGCCATTGATGTGGACATCAACTATTGGGCTCCCAGGGTCTAGATATTTTGGATAGATTACCTACCCTAACATCAGGTCGGATAGTTTCCCTATGACATTGATGGTTGGGGCATCTCCCTTGCACCTTCTTGGATGCCTAAAGCACTTCTCTTTGGTCAGCCTATTGTAGATAGGCACATGTTTTATGGCTTGGATAAGTAGTATCTTCACACATAAATGTTTTAATTCTCCTAGGAGTTCAGATTCTTCTAGGGTAGGCTGGACTATCGTAGATAGTCTCTCAGGAAGGGTGGATTTTCTTTAGGTTCCCTTTCCTCTTTAACTTCCTCAACCTCCCTAGGTGGAGGCTGGCTATCTGGGAGAACCTTCCCAGATTGCAAGTTAATTTCCTACATCATAAGTCGGGCATGATGGTTCCCCACTATACACTTGCTAAGCCTGTCTATTGTTCGGGTTTGGATTTTGCTAGGCATGCATTTGGGGTTGCTTTGGTGGAGCAGGAAGTAATGGTTGTGGTTGGGTAGGTGGTGGAGGCAAAAGAGTAGGAGGAGAGTTTTATTGGGGCCTCCACCCCTGATGAGATGCATTCCACTGAGGCTGCAGTTGAGCATAGGATTGAAATGAATGGGTGGATGGTTGGGCATGATATGGAGATGTGAAGGACCAAGGAGGACGTGTGGACCAGGAAGGATGAGTAGGGGGACCCCAAGAAGGTATGGAAGTGACTTGGTTGGGGTTGTAGTATGCCTGAGATGTCCCTTACATCCCATGCTAATATGGTCTAGGTCCATGCAGCCTCCTTTGGTTTATGTAATAGAGCTATTTAGTGACTCCCTCAACCCCTTGATATACAACTTTAAGTCTAGCTAAGGAAGGGCACTTGTTTGTAGAATGATTTTCTTCATAGACTAAACAAACCTCTATAGAGTTCAATGGGAATTCATTCCCAGGATGCCTCCTGGTGCATCTAGGGAAAAAAAATGGCCAAAGCCTTCTCTGCTTCCTCTTGTTTCCTTTTGATATGTAAGGTATCCATTTGCATGGAAAGAGTCTGAAGCATCTCACTCTTGAAGTCTTCCAGCATGTTTCCAATTTCTCCTTTAATGGAGGAGTTAGAGGAAGACGTATTGGCTATGGCTTGACTCCCCCTACCTTTCTTTCTGGCTGCTCTAGAATGATTTCTAAAAACAGTCTTTATGCCATCATAGGATAGTTGGTAGATGTCTTCCCCGACCATTTGATGGAGGGTGTTTAGAAGCTCTTCTCGAATTCCCCGAAGCAGGACCAACTTTAGAGACTCAGGGTCAACTTTACACTGAGCCCTTTTGTAACTGAGCTGGAACCTCTCCTCATAATCTTCTAGGGACTCATCGCTTCCTATAGTCATTCAGAAAATTTCTTCTTTAGTATCTTTTGACCTACAATAGTCTTGATACTTGTTGTTAAAGGCTTGCTGCATCTGAGCCCAAGTTGTGATGCTATTGTCAAGTAATCCCATGAACCAGCATAGTGCTACATCCTTGACAATAGAAGTGAATAGTTTTAACTTTTGCTCATCCTCTGCATAGTCATAGGTTCAATAGATAACAACAAACTTAAACCAAAATGTGTCAGGATATTCCATATTTAGACCATGGAAATGCGGTAGGTCGGAAGGGCTTATATTCTTCATTTTGGTGTCCCCATTGGTCTCCCTAATGAGAATGGTACCCTCTATTCTCTCTCCATTCCCCCCAGCATTTTTGTGTTCAACCATTGGCTTCAAAGGAATGTTCTCTTCTTCTTCTTCCCTTATAGTTTCTTCAAATATGACCTGTTGTTCACCTAAGGGTTCTTCTTGATCGCAACCATCGAAGAAGAGAGAAGGTTGGTTGTGTGAGGTAGTGGGGGTGTTGGGAAAACATTTTCGTGAGTTATCTCTAATCCTACAAGGCATGAAAGGAAATTTTTTGGTTGGTTTTTGTTTTTTTCCCCACACTGATAGTACCTACAAAACTGAAATTGACTGAACAAAACAACTTGCAACTAATTGAAATGAACTTGTTGAAATGAAATTTGCACAATTGAAAAGGAAAGCAAGGAAATGCAGAACTTGAAAGGAAAGGAAATGACTAGTCTACTCTTGCTGAAATAAGCTATTAGCATAATGTTGCAATAGAAAATAGAATAAAGCAGTAATCACATAATACTATGATGCTTCCCCGGCAACGGCACCAAAAATTGGTGAGCACCAGTATTGCAGTAATAATGCTGCAAATCCTGGGCTATGTACTTTACTCTTATCAACCCGGTAGTGCGTAACAAACTTGGAAGCGATGATGTTGTATGCAGAAGTACTAGTTCTTACTGCAGGTTGTCAATTGGTTAGCTGGCGCAACACCACTAGGAGCTCAAGACAACTTCTATGGATTCCAAAATAAACTCTATATGTGATGAAAGGAGAGAAATATTACTCTATAGATGCTACTCTAACTATAGAAAGGAGAAAGATTGAAATGTAAACCAAACCTAGTAAACTGTAATTAACCAACTAATTCTAGTTTTGCAGAAAGTGCTATGAAAACCATGAAAGGAATTCCATTACCTATTCAAGGAATTAAACAACATCTAACTAATCTATCTCTAGAAGTAAATAAGCAAAAAACATCTTTTTGGATTTTTATGTGAATTTGACATGCATATAATTTATTGTGTCTGAATGTGGCAGTGAATAGGTGGTATTGGAGGGTGGTTTTGGGACCTGAGATGATGTAGGATGGTGTGGATGGGTCCTAGGAGGTCTCAGGTGGCCTTCTGGAGGCTTTTCCCACACTCGGCCGTCAAAGAAAGCCTACAGGGAAATCTACACGAGGACACAGGAAATCCACACGAGGAAAAGCAACATTCTATAGGAGGCCTACAGGAGGGGGCCGAGGTACGTTTTCACTATTTTTAGGGTGTGAGAGTGGGTGAAAAAGGTGGCTGAAGGTTGAAATCAGGTGTTAGGGCACCTAGGGTCTACCAAGAATCACCAAGAGAGACGAAGATGATTGTGTTTGCTCAAGGAGAGAGGAAGAAGTTCTATGGAAAATGTAGAAAACTAAGGCAGAATTGAGGTGAGATTTGGGCGACCTATAGGGCATGGATCAGATGGAGGATGTGATGGATGATAAGCTAGCATACTTCTGAAAAATATCTACTGCGGAGGAACTGACAGTCAACCAATAAGATCAAACAAGCAATGAAATGAGTGCATCTAGAAAAACAAAGTTTTGCATCAAACTAGTCTAAACTATGATCTATGAAAAGAAAGGCTGAGAAATGCTGCAAGAAAAGAAATCATGAAAGAAGAATATTGTAAATAGAGAAGTGAGCATGATGAAGAAGTTCTAAAGCAAAGAAAAATTAGACTATTGACCACTAAAAAGCTGCAAACACTAGAAGTCCTATGAATGAGGAAAAATTGTGTTTTTGGGGCAGCAAGAGGGTCTTTGCCTCAAATCATGGTCCCAAAGGGATGAAGAAAGGCCAAGGCACTATTGATAGCATTTTGGATCTTCTCTTTATCACTACTTAACCTGCTACCGAAAGCACAACTGGAAGAAAACTACTGAATCATCAAAAGCAACCTATTCTTAACCATAAAAGAAATACATCTAACAACAACCTAATCTACAAACTGAAATAAAACATACAAATACAAGTAAAGAGGTGCTTGGCTACTTGGATTGGGCCCTAAATGAAGAGCTTCAACCCTCTGAGGTAACTCAATGCTAGCTCAAAAAGGATTCCATCTTTATTATCAAAACAATAACAAGATTACATGAAACTATCTCAAAAATAATGAGCTCGAAGTTGGAGCAGAGTTTACATAAGAAAAAATTCAACAAAAATCCGACCCTAATGAGGCCCTAGGCCTCTCTACTTATACAACTGAAGCTACCAACATATTCCATAAAATTAGGGAGGCTTGGCTCCTAAAGTCAAGATAATCATCAGTCATCATCCACTTGCTCGACTGCCTTCTGGTGCATGATTTGGCTTCTTGTACTCCGAGATGAATGAAGGGAATTTCGAAGTGAGGAGTAATAGATGAGGGGGATTCACTCCTGTAAGTCCTCTCCTTTGTCCACTTTGAGCTATTTCTACCCTCTGTCCACTGGATCCTTGCCTTTGACTTCAAAATTCATCAATAATCTACATTAAACACATCTTAGACCACATGGAATCATAACTAACTCAACTCACTCCATAAGCATAAATATAATTAGAAAATCATACAATAAGGTAAGAGAATGGTTGATTTGACTACATTAGGAGGTAAAAGGAGCCCATATAATTACCCATTTATGAGGCTAATGAACATGTCTAGTCCAACACACCACCTGAATTTTCAAGTCTGTTATTTTATTCAAATTTTGTTGCTAATTTAGATTAGGAAGGTATTGTCCCACTTATCTCTTCTTATTAGTTCACAAGCCCTAATATAGGCTTATATAATCTAGGAAGCTCTTATAATGAAATAGAAAAAAACCCCTGTACTTATTGATCTAGGTTGGGTGAAGGGTTGAAAGAGTTGAAATAGGGGGAGGACTTCTAGATATTTGTTAACACACTCAACGGGTAGTTCTCCCTTTTTTGGGTCTTAGGTTTGGATTGTATGGTGAGTATGATGCAACATATATCAATTGGTTGGGATTTTCAATAGATATATAGCTTCTCCCTCATGAAGGGAATCAACTATGGGATCCTTTTCAATTGTATGATTACACCATTTCAAGAAACTCCTCCATTCTCTTGAATTTAAGGTTACAAGGACCCAAGAGCCTAGGAGGCTCATCCTCCTACAAGGATGTAGTGCAGGCTAAATATTCTAATCTGTCATATATTCCACAATACAATCCTATAACTTATATTACTAAGAAACAACAACAAGCACTTTCGATCGAGGTAAACCTAATAATAAACCTTTTTCTATTCTTCAATCTAGGGATGTTATTTTCATATTCTTTGGTTTTGGGCCCATTTTTATTCTTCACATTAGTAGATTTTTACAACCTGGAGAAAAAATTCTCACATATACCTATGGTCAAAAGGTTTCTTCATTTTTCAATTTCATACCTGGGAAGATTTGAAGAGAGCTTTGAAGGAAGTGACCTACGTTTAGTAAAATCTGGGGTTCTTCATTACGCCATGGTTCCCTAAACTTTGATGCCACAAAAATGGTGGAATCAAACATTCCAGTATGTGTGAGGCTACTAAATCTTCCTCTTCCCTTTTTCCATCACATAGTCCTTGAGGAAATTGGGACACTCTGAGGTCATTCAAAAAGATGGACAATGAGAGAACACAGAAATGGTTATTTACGTTCACCATAATTTGTGTAGAAATAGACCTAAGTAAAGATCTAAATGATGTCATTTAGCCAAAAAATAAAAACCTCCATTGGACCCAATTTTTGGATTATCAAAATACAACATTAAGATGTCAATCATGTTACCAAATAACACAATGGTAGGACACAATCCCTTAGAGAAGGAAGCACCCAAAACATAAAATGCGGTAGGACTAAAAAAAAGGGATCACATACTTTCTATCCCTACATCATGAATGAAGAATAAAAAATCATAAAGACCTTTCAAATCGTAGAATTTAGGCTTCTGTGATCCATCATAGTTATAAGAAGAGCTTCGGCGTAAATCACATGAAAAAGACCTTTGTCAAAGGTCTTTTTCATGTGATTTACACCGAAGCTCTTCTTATAACCTTTCAAATCCAAAAATAAGGGAGTATGCAGGTGCAAGATGTAAATGCAACACACAAGAAGAATGGTACGGAATTAAAAGTGATCCATGAACTAGAATAACACAAAAAATTGGCACACAAAGAGTATGGGATGGTGGGAACAAATAGGTGTTTTGTTTTGGAAAGTGAATATTCAGAGAAAGAACACCCACCAGACATAATTGTGAGTGATTTAGCAATGCCTGCATTTTACCCCAACTCATGGGAATGACAAAAATTCTAGGGCAAGAAAGGAATTAAAGAGAAGTTAAGTGATTACTATCACACTTAACTTCTCAAGTTTCTTTTATATTTTCATTTTTTCTTATGAATATAAGTGCAGAGGCCTCTCTTACTGAATGAAAATAACATCTAAAAATTTTAATTTTGTCACTTGTTTCAAAAGTTGAAATAAAATAATGTTTTTTTTTCTTTGGAAACAATGGGGACATAGATATGGAAATGTGTCCTTTGACTAATTATCCACTGGGTAAAATCCCTTAAGGAGGATTCCATTCTTCTCTTATCCAAGAGGAGGATCATTGGAGAGTAGGAGTAGGGACGTGTGGTTGTAATCAGGGGACAATACTAAAAAAAAAAATTAATCATTAGTTTGTAAATTCAAGATATAGGAAAAGACAATATGGGAGATCAAAGTATTTGATGGTCACATGTTGGGGTCATTTCAGGTGGAGGGTAAAGACGCTGATCAATTTTTTCATTCCTTTTTTATATTCCACAAGGATTCCCAATATAAAATATTATTTAGGTTTTTATAACATTCCTCTTATTCTTAGAGAAGAAATGAACATTTTCTTGTCTAAAGAAGTTCAAGAACTACTGGTGCTAGTTTCATTACAAACAATGAAAAAAAAAAAAATCTAGGTTGGGATGGTTTTCTTGAAAAATCATATTAAGGCTTATATTACCTCTTGAAGGAAGATTTTGTCAAAGTTATCAAACATCATCAATGCTTGGGAAATTTCTTGGGCTCATTCAATCCCACCTTTCTACATCTCATTCGAAGGACTAAGGAAGGACCTCCTTTTCCAACTATCCATCAATTTATTGATATAATTTCATTTATAAGCTAATTTAAAAACTCATTTATAGAAGAATAAACCCTATATTAATATCTTTCATTTCAAATGAGAAGTTTTTATTCCGACAGAATGGGAACACTCATGACGAAATTTCATTAGCTGAGGAAGTCTCACACTTTATCAATAAATTATATCTAAGTTTTACTATCCTCAAGTTAGATCTATATAAAGCCTATAGAAGCATTAACTTGCTTTTTATTTGTATTTTTCTCATTCTAATTGTTGTGAAATTGTATATTTTAATTTTGTAATGGAATTCATATGGAATTCTTCATTTGCTAACCTTATAAATTGGGATTCCTGCAAAAAATTTAGAGAATCCCATGGGCTCCATTAAGGTTGTCCTCTCTTTCATTTATTACTTCTCATTATTATTCAGCCTCTAATATAACACATTGGAAATTCTTGGTCTTTGGGTTTTCTAAAAGGAATAAAAATTTCTAATTTTGTTCAAGTTTCACATCTTTTCTTCATTAATGATGTTCTATCTTGTATGTAGAGTTGATGGAGAGAACTACTCTCTCTTAAATAATTGATTGACTTCTTCTACTCTACCATTGATATAGAGATTAATGTCCAAAAATATTGTTTAATATCCCATGGGACTTCCAAATCCATTATTATTTAGATGAGAACTCATTTTCCTTATCCTTGAAATAAAATGGTTTATTCCCTCAACTATATAGGTGTTTCATTTATACCAAATAAATAAAATTAGGAAAATTGGTTATGGATGGTTCAAAGTGTTGAAGCAAGTGTCACCATATGAGCTCTTAGATTCCTCTACTGTGGATGTTGTTTCATGTTGATGAAGTTTGTGCTAGAAATTATTCCATCTTATTCGAACTCCATTGTTTCAATTCCCAAAGTAATTCTTTCCATGATTAGAAACATCAGTTTTGATTTTTTGTGGTTCGGTGCAAATAACACAACTATTATAGCTCTCGTTATATGGGCTCAATTAGTACCTCCCAAATACCTCGAATGTTGGTGTATCAAAAATATATTTTTGATTTCCCAAGCTCTTGCAGGTAGAATTATATGGAGACTTACACAGGGAGACACTCCTTAGGGAAAGGTTACCTCGGGAAAAAATATTATGAGAACGTCAAATCCTGATTTTGTTAGACATCCTCGAAAAATGATCAAACGAATTATGATGTGGAAGACCTCAGTGGGGTATTCCCCCCTATTTGGTAATTGCGTAGCTTAAGAATATTAATATAGTTGTAACATAAAGATCAATGAAGATCCTTGGACTAGTATTCGTAATGATTATCATCTCTATCATCCCCTTCTACAAGTGATTTCGTAGAAGGACATTTATTATTTGATTGATGACTAGGCTTAATCTCTAAAACTTGAAGGTAGAGGTGGATAGGAATCTAACATCTCAATGCGTGTAGATGGAGATGTTATGGAAGAATGTGATTATTTCATTGATCTCTTGATAATGTTTTAGACTCAATTCCTTCATCTAAGAATTTATAGACAAGTGAATTCATAACAAATTTGAGTTAAAAAGCTTGGTTTGAAGTTAAATTTGATAGTTAGAATTTATGGTGGCGGATGCAAATCTTACAACATGGCTATATCTCAATGGAAAATTATTAACCTAGATGTAATTATTAAGTGCGGTTCAATTAGGCCTAGGAGATTCTTTCTATGTAAAATTTCTGAAGAATTGTCATTGCATTTATTTTTC
Organism: Pinus taeda; assembly: GCA_000404065.3. Classification (NCBI taxonomy): domain Eukaryota; kingdom Viridiplantae; phylum Streptophyta; class Pinopsida; order Pinales; family Pinaceae; genus Pinus; species Pinus taeda. The sequence continues at coordinate 128,942 of APFE030472712.1, read as the reverse complement.
CAATGCAGGTATCCATCTCAAATTATTGATCTCATTTAGGAGGAATTGAAGAAAAATTTATTTAGGTTGCTTATAGTATTTTATATTGTATTATATTCTAGTTATCAAATAATTCAAGAACATCCTTTATTTCCTTTCTTTGCATTCTTATAAATTGTATTTCAAGAGCTTGTAATTTGATCCTTTTTCAATACTCAGATATTTCACTCGAACCTTGTGGTACCAAGATCATCTCCCTCGAAAAATAATTTATGCATGATCCAAAGAAAAAATAATGGTGATGCCTCACCTATTAAAATTACATTTTGACATTCCATGGGGATTTTTCAATGGGGCTATTCAAGCATACCCATCTCACTGTGGTGTATCTGTTTTATTCTACTTCAATCACTCTAATTTTATCTACTATAAATTCACCCCTAGTAGAGGGTCCAACAACATGGTTGAGTTCACAGACATTTGGTTCCTCTTGAAACTAGCTCATAAAAAGAGATAAAAAAAGATTTAATTAATGGGATATTCAAAATTGGCCATTCATTGGGAAAACTAGAGAGATTTAGTTATCAATGCAAATTTAGAGCCTATTGTCTGTGGTATACCATAAGTATCTGAATTTGTTGAGTGTATTTTTTTTTTTTTTACTAAAAGAGATGTGAACTGTGATTATATTAATAAATATGGGAGTTGGCCCAAAACTATTTCATTTTTTATAAGAACAAGAGCTACCAATGTTCCTTGAAGGTTTGGGATTAAAAACAGAGGATCAACCCAAAAAATTCCTTTGGAACTCAACACAACATAAAATTTTCTCCCAATTAAACTAAAAACTTTCCAAAAGCATCCTAAATCCAAACATATTTGCATCTAATTCTTAACGTGATTTCATTTTGGCTTTGATTGGATTCTCATAATCCTTCGAGAGTTATTTTTCTTGTTTTTTCGAACTTCGAACCAACGTATGTTTTATACAGAATTTGTCTAGTGTTTTTTCTTTGATTGATCTCTACTAAAATTTTCATCATTTTGAACCAATGAAAGGTAATCCACATCTAAGTGATCTTTGTTGAGAAATGGGAATAGAAAATTCCCATTTAATTTTTCCTTGAATTAAACTGTGAATTAAATTCGAATTCTATTCTCATAGAAAATTAAAATAGTTAAATTAAGTTCATTAAACTTACTTAACTTATGAAATTTGAGTTGGAAGTCTTTTTGGAAGTCATGTATATGTTCTCCTTACTTTGTAGGATTCCAATGTGAGTTAATTGTGAGTTGTAAAATAGAAGACTCAGTTTCATGAGTCAGTTTAATTAAATTAGTTCTCAAACTCACTGAGATAACTAATAGTGAGTTAACAATCATTGGTGACACTAATGAAGTCCACAAGTGATACTCTAGTTAACTGAATAGTTACTCATCAGAAACTCACACATGTCGATTCTGAGAAAGACCTAGTTGAGATTAGAGCATAGGGACAATGTGCTATTTGTTTTAGATTTTTCTGAGTTGCACTGATAGTGCATGCAATAAGGAATTGATCCTTGAGGGATTACACTATTTTTAGAGAGTTTATTTCCCTTTAAATACAAACTATCCTTCATAGGAATTACACAATGGAATAGAGACTTGGAGGGCTTGTGAGGAGGCTAAGATTTCACCTTGAGCTTCCTTATGAGTTGGAGACTGAATTTGCTAAGTGTTGGGATTGTTCTAGAGAGAAAAAGCATTGTAGTTTCATCTTAATTTTTTGGATTCATACAAAATAGATAGTGGGCTTTTCAGTTGTTGTTTTCCCTGGATATCTATTGTGTTATGTGCCTTTGATTCTCTTCCTCTACTAATTATTGTTTGATCGATGTTTATGGGCTTCCGCTATAAAGAGTGGAAGTAGATTCATGTCTCTTTCTTTAGAAAATTCCATTAGCTTGTGAATCTATAGGATTTTCTACATGGTATCAGGGAAAGATTATTTTTTGGGCTAAGAGTTTGTAGAGAAGATATGAGAACTTATGTGCAAAATTTTTAGAAACAAATTGTAGATCTGGATTCCTTGGAAAAGTATACCCGAATTCAAAGAACAAATCGGCCGAATTAGAGTTCATATGAGGGATATATCACTGATTTAAAATCAGGTCTCTAGAGGAGATTTCGAAGTTTTGAGTTACTGGGTTATAGGTGAAAGTCAAATTTGCATACATACTTTAGGATAGGCAGATGGCATTCCATGGGTTAAGGCTTGAGTATGCTTTGGAAGGCAGCTCAAATTTCATAGCCTGGAGGGACAAGATGGAGGTTGTGCTAGAGGACAATTGCTCGAAGGAATTTGTTGAACAAGAAATTCCTAAGTCAGAAACTACTGATGCACCAAACGTGGTCAAGTGGAAGAAGTGTGTGGTGAAGGTAAGGCGGATAATCCTGGGGGGAGTTTGAAATCATATTTTATTGAGTCTCCATCGAAAGGAGACCTCACACGCTATGTGGCAAACATTGACCGAATTGTATAAGAATAATAGTGATCAAAGGAAGTTGGAAATTGAGGATAAAGTTCCTAAAATGAAGATGGAGAAATGCAAGATGATTCCAAAGTCCTTGACCAAGTTCACTCAATGTAGGAATGAACTTGGAAGTGTTGGAATCATGGTTTCTGAGGAGGATATGGTGATACTTTCTCTTCTTGGAGCCACAAAGTGTTGGCATAGTTATCAATACTTTGTCAATGGTCAGGAGAAGCTGCCAGATAGGGAACGACTATGGTCAGATTTGATGTGGGATGAGATCACGAGGAACACATGGGATGGATCTTCATTAAATACTGATTATGAAGAGAATTGTACCATTGCGATTAACTTGAGGAAGGGAAAAGGTAAAATTTCTCGTTCCAAATCATATTCTTATCATGGAGGTAAGTTGAAGGACATGATGAAAGTTAAATTCTTTCATTGTCATAATATGGGTCACTTTGCTAAAATTTTTCCATTAAAGAACCAAGGAGATGTCCTCAAGAGGAGAAGCGGGTAAGGCTTTGGCCTCCTAATTCAAATTTTACTTTTTCCTCATTGGATGCATGGTGTCTTCAATGATGGGAAGTGTCTGCCACTTAGGCAGTGGAGCTTCTTTCCACATGACTAGCAACAAAGAGCTATTCAGTGAACTGGATGAGAAATATCTCAATATGCATATCGGGATGGGCGATGATGGTAAGTATAGTGTTACTGGTGTGGAATCTATTACTTTTCAAAGGGAGAATGTGGCTCCACTCACCTTGAAGAATGTTATGCATGTACTTGGAGTGACGAAGAACTTGGTATCCATTGCCATGCTTGAGGCTAGAGGTTATGAGTTGATCTTTTCGAAAGGAAAGGCATTCCTTTGACACATAGCCATGGGTCAAGTAAAGAAGATAGGGATTTGAGTTTAGAATATCTATAAGTTAGAGGTAGATGATTGTGCTACTTTGAGTTCAAAAGCATAAAAGACTTTGAGCTAAGACATCAGCCAGTTGTGGATCATATAATTGGGCCACTTGTCTCAAGGGGCTTTCAAGATATTGGAATGAATCTCTACTAGACTTCCCAAAGGTATGCTTGAGCAAGTTGATACATGTAAGGGTTGTACTTTGGGAAAATATATGAAGTCTTTGTTTGGAGACAGAGATAGTTGAGAATAGTCTGTTCTGGAGAAAGTCCATTTAGATGTCTGTAGACCATTCTCGACAAAATCAGCCGTAAAACACATGTATTATGTTATATTTTTTGATGAGTATTCTCGTAAGTGGTGGGTAGCTTTTATGAAAAGAAAGGATCAAAATTTCACAAAGTTTTGTGAGTTCAAAGGATTGGTAGAGAAAGAGGCTAAAAACAAGGTTAAATCTCTACGAAGTGATAATAGTGGTGAGTATGTCTCCAATGAGTTTAAGAATTTTGGTGCGATGGAAGGGATTAAACGAGAGTTGACGACACCCCATAACCATCAATAGAATGGGGTTGCCAAGAGGAAGAATAGAAGCATAGTAGGGGCAACAAAAGCAATGTTGCATGATCAAGGCCTACCATTACAATTGTGGGTTGAGGCATGAAACGCAACGATTTATGTTAAAAATCATAGCCCACATCATATACTTGAGATGAAGACACCAGAGAAGGATTATTTGGGTAAGAGGCTAGATGTTGGTCACCTTAGGATTTTTGGGTCATCAATTTATTGCCATGTGACCAAGGATGCACAGAAGAAGCTTGAGCCCATAACAAAGCTGGGGATGTTTGTGGGGTACATTGATACACCCCACAACTATCGAGCGTACATGCCGACTAGTTAGATAACAGTGGTTTGTAGGGATATTAATTTCGATGAGGAGAAGGCTATGTGAGTTTCCCTTGAGAGGGAGCTTGAGCTACATACAAATGAGGAGATTTGAGCTTCTAAGGTTGAGGGGCCTCAAATTGATGTGGAGTAGTCACATGTAGAGGTTTAGATATGGAGACATCCATGCAAGAAGAGTATCCATGGAAGGAAGAAAGCACACTAGAGAGGTTGATAGATTGTTGGATGACACACAAGATAATGTTGGAGCAACCACTTCTCAGCGAAGATAGAGGAGGTCACCAGAGAGGTACGCTGGATACATGGCACTTATGGGTGCATGTCTTGTGACAGAGCCATCTTCCTTTCAGGAAACGTTGCGGCAACTGTTTTGGTTGACGCGGTGGTTGAGGAGTATGATTCCATAGTTCAAAACAATGTTTGGGATGGGGTCCTGAGACCAAAGAACAAGTCATTTTTTAGCTCCATTGTCTTTATAAGGTAAAGCAAGCTGCAAGTGATAGTGAGGAGAAGCATAAAGCCAAATTTGTGACCCGTGGCTTTTCAAAGGTAGAGGGGATTGACTATTCTGAGACCTTCGCTCCTATTGCAAGGTACATGTAAGTCAGATCTATTTTGGCACTATGAACACAGATGGGTTGGAAGATCCATCGTATGGATGTGAAGGCTGTCTTCCTCAATGGCATGATTGAGGAAGAGGTGTACATAGAGAATATCGAAGGTTTTGAAACCTTGTATCGTGATTCACATGTGTGTCAATTCAAGAGAGCATTGTATGGGTTGAAGCAAGAACCTTGTGTTTGGTACACAAGGATAGATAGCTACCTCACTGGTTTGGGCTTCATGAAAAGTGAAGCGGATGTGAAGCTGTACCACATAGTGGTTCATGGTAAGTTTTTGGTCATTGTACTTTATGTTGATGATCTCATACTGACAGATGATGAGAAGCTCATCAAATATTTCAAGGAGGACCTTGGAAGAAAGTTTGAGATGAAGGACATGGGGCTCATGCATTACTTTCTTGGCATGGAGGTATGGTAGAGAGACGGGGATTTGTTTTTACTGCAAGGCAAGTGTTCCAACAAGATACTCAGGAGATTCTACATGGAAATAAGTAAACCCATGGAGACTCCTCTAGCTAGTAACTGAAGGAAGGATGATGCTACTTCACGGGAGGTAGTGGTAGCTGCTATTTACAGGCAGCTTGTGGGCTCACTCATGTACTTGGTGAATGCATGAATGGATATGTAATATGTGGTTAACTAGCTTAGTCAAGTGATGGTTAAGCCTACCAAGCTATATTGAAAGGTAGCAAAGCATGTATTAAGATACTTCAAAGGCATTACGCAGTTTGGGTTACTATACAAATAGACCGATGGAGTGAAGCTTCAATGCTTCAATGTTGCAAATTGGGTAGGGAGTCCATCCAATAGGAAGTGCACATCAGGAGGGATCTTTACTATTACGTCACTAACAGTTTCTTGGTACAGCACGAAACATTGATTTGTTGCACTCAGTTTGACAGAGGCAGAGTACATGGTTACAAGTCAGGAAGCATGTGAGGCTATCTGGATGAGGAAGATCCTGGTTGGTTTGTTTGGTCAGTAGATGGATCTGACAGTGATTTATTGTGATAATTAGAGTTATTGAAAGAATAACTTCGGCAAAAATCACATGTAGATAGACATTTGTTGACGCGTTTCGAACCAACTAGTGTGGTTCATCGTCAGGACAAGTTGAAGAAACAGATCCAGCTTAGCATGTTAAATAGTCTGAGTAGAGTCTCCAACGGCTAAATTGACTAACGACTAATTTTGATCTTAGGACCCAGGACGAATTATTATTTATTAATTTAATATTATTATATTATTATATTATTTCAATCTTTCTTACAGAAATCATATTTTTGGCCAATGCATGAATACGAAGAACATCCGGAAGTGTTCTAACCCTTCCATCTTGCAACTTTACTTTTCTGCTACCAATCATTATAGCCTTGCTATCATCCTGTACGAAGACATCACTAGCATCATATTTCTCATACTCCCAGAACCAATCTCTATGGGGAGTGAAGTCAAAGGATGCACCTGAGTCAATCAACCATTCTGAATGATCTACATGTGTAATTGAAGAAGCTAAGTATACATCCCCACCTTCATCTGAGGTGGTTTTCACCTTTGCATAAGGAACATCATTAGATCCCTTTCTTTTGTTAGGAGCTTTAGATTTACTGTCCCTTTAGTAGTTCCTTTCCTTTCCACATTTCCAGCACACCACCTTTATAGGTTTTCATGGAGATTTAGTTCTCCCCCTAGATTTAGATATCCCACTCGATGACTTATTTTTCTTTCTGTTCAGGGACCATCGTCATACATACAAGGCATCACCATTCTAGCTCTCCATATGTTTCCATCTCATCTCCTCTATCAGTAGGGATGAGACTATTTCATCAAATTGCAAGGTTGTTACATTGCTACCTATTGCAATAACCAGACTATCCCACGAATCTCATAGAGAACACAACAAACTGATGCACTTATCTTCATCTGAAATTTTAATATCAATAGATAATAATTGACTTAACGTATTATTAAATGCATTCAAATGCTCTATCACCAAGTCTCCATCTTTGATCCTTAGGTTATAGATATTTTTCTGTCAGAGCAGTTTATTCAGCAGAGACTTAGGTTGGTACAAAATCCCTAACTTGACCCACAAAGCCTTCGCCATAGCTTCCCCTGATACATTCAACAATACTGAATCTGAGAAACACAATCATATTGTGCTCTTTGCCTTCTGATCCAACTTTTTCCATTCTTCATTAGACACTCCCGTTGGTTTAGTACCCAGATCTACCACGATGCATTGGTCTTTATCTACCAATAGTTCCTCCATCTTGAGTTTCCATAACTCAAAACTCTAACCATTAAATTTCTTGATCTCTATGTTTGGACTGCTTGCCATCTTCTTTCACCACCAAAATCGATCCTGCAGATCTCCCACTAAATAGGGTTTACCACAGGCTTGAGGGAAACCTCTCAATGACCAAGACATCCCCTTGAAGCTAAAACAACTCTAATACCAAATGTAGGTTTTAACCCCGTACATAGACTACCTGCATATGAATTCTAAGAACAGAAAATAAGCAATGCAAGAGCATAAAACATAAAACACATATCCATAGAGAATTTCCCCTGGATCCCAAAACTGGGACTACCAACTTGATTTTTCGTTATGTTCCTTTCAATGTTACAATACATATATATACATGTCGAAGCATCCAATACCATGGATCGAAAACCATCACGCCAAAAACCATGTGCGAAGACAACGCAGAAAACCATATGTAGGTTTGCCCCACCTAATATAGGGTCCAAAAAAAGTTTTCCCTGTGGCGCTGCCCCCGACCCTGTAGAGGGGTGCTACCCGCCCTCCTCAAACCCCCTAGATAGGGGGGCTTCCGCCCTCCCTGTGACCCCTCCACTGCACAATTGGCTAGTCGTTGAAAGTATATAACACAAGCCAACAATTGTGGCCATAGTTAGGAGCTTAAGGATTCAATCCTAACTACTAGTAGGCTATTGCCTTATGTTGTAATCAGGCCACTAGGAGGAAAAGGGGTTATGTTTCCTTTGTAGTGTATATTGTTCTATAGACGAGAAGAGGAGCCAAGAGTGATAGGGAGAGATAACACATAGACGATATGTGCACTATATTATCCTAATATACATAAGCCATACTTCTTTGTACTTGCAATCATTTTCTTTTAAAAGAAAGAGAATAGAGTGACCTCACCTTCTAGCTCAGTTTTTCTCCGGAAAGATTTTACTAGGAAATAGTTTTGTGAACTTTTATTTCACCATCCTATATTTATATACAATTATACTTTTCATTCGTATGAAATAAACAATAATTTATAGATCTCAAAATATAAACAGAAATAAACCCTCAATGTAGACTTCAAATTTTGAAGTATAATTTCTGAAATTTGTTGTGACAAAATGGGAAGTGGAATATCCATGATAGTTACATATCATATTGGTTTTAGATAATGTTTGTTTAGGTATATTATGGATATTTTTAGGAAATCTATATTATTTAAGCCAAAAATCATAAATTTCTAGCCATGGCTGATATCTTTGTGAATAACCCTTGTGATCCTACATAGGGGAAGTTTTTGTAACTCGAAGCACTCGTTGAAAATATAAGGTATATTTTGAATATCCGTATGGTGGATCTGACAAATAATCTCATGTTTTTCAAGAAAAAATGGTGGTTCTAACTTATAGGTCTAAACAAAGGTAAGAGGAAGAAACAAAAAATGAGCCAAAAAAAGGAACTAGAAAATATCAGTTGACATTGACTGCCATGAAACATTCAAAGTACCCTTTCAAAATGAAAGGTATGGTAATTATTAATCCATAACAAGGTTATAAATATACTCTAAAGATAAGTCATTGGTTGCAACAATTAAAATTATATTTTAATGTTTGTCATATACAAAATGAATAGAAGATTTAATTTCTGCAACTAAAATTAGAGGGCCATGCACTAAACTAGAGGGAAATCCACAAAAAGACCTTGAGGTTGTAGGGATATCCTATAGTTACTATGTTAGAGGAAATTAAAACCCTCTTAAAGTCATAATTTCACCATATAAAGTATGTATATGACAAGTGGACCTAATGGCACTAGTTTAAGCAAAAGAATTGAGAAAGTGTACATGCGCACATCACAGAGTTAAAATACATGGCCATAATGTTGGGTGTCTCCCAAAGAACCTAAATATAATTCTCAATTATCTAGGGGGTATAAAAAAAATTATCTGTGGAAGCAAGTGATACTTTTAAATCCCATATCAATGGACCAGACTTGTGTACAAGCACCATACCTAGAGAACATAGGCGAAAAGAAAGGACACTCTAGTGGATCAAGGAAATAAAAGAACCAAGAGGATTCTAATGAGGGGAAGAAGAAGTCGAAAGTGGCAAAAGATAAAAATATGGAAACCATAACACACCATTGAAAGGATCTAAACAACTACTGCAACCATTGCAATATTGATGGTCATACAAAGGAGAAGTGTTCGAAGTTGCATGTCAAGCTTAACCTAAAAGAAAAAATATAGATAATAAGAAGAAGAATCTCATGACCACTAATTCCAGTAAACATGTTGAAATTAACATGAATGTGTGTTAGGAAAATGAATTGTCTTAATAAAATAAACAAATTCGCTCAAACATAAATTATCAATCTTGGCAAGTATTTTTATTTCAAGGTTATCATGAAAAATATATGCAAGAAGAAATAATTGACTAGCATTGGAAAATAGACAATGCTAAGATTTCTCCTACAAGAACTATTTTTTCACCCTTCACACTTGCAAGATGAAAATCAATCTCACTATTAGACCCTCACATGCACAAAAATATCTCACTACACAAAATTCTAGAAATGAAAACACAGATGCAAAAATTAAGTAACACCCCTTAAAATAAATCCTCACAAAACCATTTGATCCCAACCACACAACCATAAACAATGCTATAATAAACTCATGCATTAACAAGGTAACACAAACATACTAACATTTTGTTTCAAAAAAAATTATAAATCACTAAGACACAATTAGTAATGATCAATATGGGAGTCCTATTCTAACACACAAGAAACAAGTATTAAATATTCTACAAGCTAAATTAACCAACCATAACAACACCATATTAATAAGAATATGCAACAACGATATAGAATTAACATAACCTGTAATTAAATTAATGTGTAACAAATATCTACCTATACTAACACATCAACCCCCATTAAAGAGGTGGGCCCTTCCTCGTAAGAATGGGGTTGGTGATTCAGAACTCATTAATTAGAAATTCAGAGATAAGGCATAACTTGCAAATATTGCACTATATTTAAAAACAAAGTTATGAGATGCTTCATTACACTGATGATATTGCCTCTAATTTTTATGATAAATTAATCATTTTATTACTTACTACTCTCTCCAACCTCCAACCCGCTCTTTTTACATAAAGTTATACAAGAAAAGAGAAGGGTGAAAATTGGAACAATTCCCCCAAATCTGGGTTGTCACAGTTATGGACATGTTACAAAATATTGACTCTATGTGTTTTTGTAAGATATTAGTTGGAAAATATCTCATGATCTTATTATAATAGTTTTTTTAATCATAAAATCATCTAAGAAGAGGCTGGAACTACTATAGGTGCTAACTGATTTCTCTTTTTTGGACATAATTAGTTAATGATCTAACAACAAATATACACCTAAAATAACCACACATAGCTTCCAATCCATGAATGTTCTCGAGAAACTGTTTCTAGGTTTCTTAATTGGAGGTGTTATGAAAGAACCCATGTCATAAATTTTCGAGATCCATCACCATTTTCCCAAAAGTCATGCCTAAAGTTAGTTAGTCTATTATGTCTATGTGCAGTTATTGGACATTGGATAATCCAATGCTTCCCATATGTTTAATGACATGTGCTTAACCACCTATTTTGGATCTATTACCTCTGGCTATGCATTTATTTACTAACATCTAGGCGTTTTGGTGTAACGACAATCGTGACTCAAACAAGTGGTGTCAAACCGAAAGGTCTCAAGTTCGAATCACACCAAACTCTCGTCGGGGAGGAGATTTTTGGACATTAGATAAACTAGTTCTCCAAGTGTGTTTCACGGCATGTGGTTAACCACGTCTTGTGGATCCGTTAACTCTATCGATGTGTCTCTTTACTAATACTTGCAAGTTTTCTTAGAATGACAATCATGACTCCAACAAAGGTACCTGAGTTGTATGTCATGAGATGGAGCCTAATAGATTTGACGTGGGTATGAGTTAGGTAGCACAAATCAATTTTAGTATCCTTACGAATAAAATACATGTTCTGAAATTCCTTTTGGAGCTTTGTAAATATTATAACCATGGAGCATGTTATTGGTACTGCATAGGAACCACTGAAAGAATGCTAAGAAAATCATGACCAGAAAAACCAATAATAATCCTTTCTAATTCATCAAAAATGAAGGAATATAATGATAATTAACTAATTTAACATTTGTAACCTTAACATGGGAAATTTTAGGGGCTAGTGTTTGCCGAGTGGGCTAATTTTACATGATTTTTCCACAAAAAGGATTCACCAATTTCCAATTTTATAAAAGATGATTCACCCAAATTTTAGAATATAAAATTATTTAACCTTGAAAATCGCCAACATTATATAGAGGCTATATATAAAATTGTTATAAATTTGAATAATTTTACAAATATATCAATAAAACTTTTATAGTTTTCATATTAGGGATTAGTCAAATTCGCCAATGTTTTTAACTTCAAGAAAAAATTGTATGCTTCAAATTTTCCTTAATTAGCTTAATGTGGCACATTCATAAAGAAACACAACAAGATGGGTAATATATGGGAAAATAAGTGTAGTAAACTGATCAAATGAGTATTTATAATGGTGAATAATGGGGAAATTCGTTGGCCCAACATTTCCCCCATGCCTACCATGTTGCATGTCCTCATTAAAACATTGTAGTGTAGAAAGCAAATATTCTCTCAACCTTTTCAAATGCACCACACCATTGTCCTTTCATGAATGATTCTACCATGATTATTTTTCTCATTTCCATAAGAGGTCCTTATGTAGTAACATTTCCTTCCATATCAAATGTTGGTTCTTATGTGGTAGCGATGATGTGGTCTTGTAAATTTGTTGCATCTACTGGGCATACCTACATGCTACCTTTATGCAATAATCCTACGCAAAAACTTTTCTAAATGATAGTTGTCCTTTTTCCTCAAAGTTCCATTTCTCATAACACTCATGTCTCTATTAGTCAATCATGAGACAAACCAACTGGTCTAACTTATGATATTGAATCCAAGTTTTCATAGATCAATTTATTATTTTTCCTTGAGTTACCCCAACCAACATACCTTCAAATATAATCTTTCAACCATTCTAGTGGAGTTGCAACAATTTCAAGGACATTAACATGTCATGCAAACAACACTTTAGATTGAGATAACTTTTAGTGGGTGTGTTCAACACCATATAATTCCATCAGAAAACCATTTCCCATATCCTAAAATATAACAAATAAGATACTACAAGAATTTTAATAAACTACTACAGGTTTATCAACAAACTATTATAGGTGTAACAACAAAATTTGCCAAGCAATTTCCCCCAAAGTAAAAATTACATTTTGATGAAATTTTGTGAGAAAGTTTCTACCATTTTAATACTTCTCCACATTAAAAATCAAAGCTATCGTATGCAAGGATATTGAGATATAATAAAAATTGTTATAGGTGATTATGCTTGTTTTTTTGAAAAGTATAAAATGGTTTTGCTTGAAAATGTATGGGTTTGTTTGTATAATCATAATTTCTTCATACTATAAGTTTCACAACAATCCAATGCACAGTTTGGGAGGTATCTTTACATGGTTTTTTCACATTTTTTTAATTAGAAAACTAATATAAATAAATGAGGAATTACCACCATGTTTTGTAAGAATTTCTTCTCCCCCACACCTTCACTTTTGCATGTCCTCATGCAAACAAGTTATATTTGTCAACATATGGCCAATAACAGCCAATATAATAACATAGTTTATATTTGAGGTGGTTGTTACATCAATTGCAACTTGGGGCGATGCCAAAACAAGCCATGATTCTAATGAGCCTTTAAAAGACATTGGTCAAAAAAAGCATTTGCAGAGATGTAGTTAAAATTCCTAGAAAATAACAAATTGTTGATACTAAAAAATAATTGAATCTCCTTATTGAATAATGTAGACCAATGGGTTTGTAAAAGATAAGGGCTGAAAAATATATGAAAAATAAATGCAAGATGAAAAATAATGAAATTTTAAGCCTACAATAGTCTCTTATCATTATCGCTTAAATTTTTAACAAATCAAAAGTGTCAAGTTAATATTTCCCTCCGGTTTTAACTCATAGTTTCGATGTTTTTAAACACGTTGATAAAGGAAATTTGGTTCTAAATCATAGCACAAATGTATGGTGAATTATATTTATAAATACACCCTATAAAAACACCTAAAAATTAATGACACATGAGGGATAATAACACATGAAGAGTAACAACACCTATGGAGTGAGAAGAAATCACTGTAACATGGACATTGAAGCTTTCAAAGGGGGTGAGTTGTTGTTTTCCTGGCTTTCTGATTGTCTATCTGCATATTTTCATTTGCAAAAATGAAAGGCTACAATTGCTATAAAATAAATTAAAGAGTGTTGTTAAGCTTCTATAAAATTCATTTTTACCATCTGTTAAAGGTGGTGGTGTTATGAACAAGCTCACAAAAGGATAAAAAGATAGATCAATGACTTCAAAATCAGCCTCTTTGAGGTGGAAACCTCCTTTACATTACACAAATGAACAATTCTTGGATGATACAAATGAATAAACCTCCTTTATATATATAGGAGTCTTAGGGGTCACAATATAATCAAAGACAACATAACAATAATAATATAAGGGCACAACAATAACAATAGTGGGCTTCTATGCGACACACTAATAATAATATGGGGACAATAGGGGCACAATAATAACAATAATGGTTACAATGACAAAAGTAATGGGGGAATCACTAGTATTATAGGGACCTAACATGCCCCTCTCCTTCAAAAAATTTTTGTCCTCAATGCTTGACTAGTTCTGGATGCTTATGTATAAAATTCTCATCCTCCTGTTTAGTCAATTTAGTTTCATAAATTGTTTTGCGTAAATTATCAACTGAGGTTAGTAAGCTGATGAAGTGTAGTGCACTGTATGTACTAGCTAACCCTTCCTAATTCTTTGTTTTGTATTTTTATATTGTTTTCTTTTGGGGGTTTCCCTAATTCCTAATGATGTACAATCTGAATTATGAGAAAACTGAGTCTAAATTTCCTAAAGTTGAACTAATCAAAATCTAAGTTAACGGAAGGAAAAAACAGAGCACCTATCCTATCTTGTCATTTAATCATAAGTTAAAAATTAAGAAGTGAATTTGTAAGGCAAATTGAAATAATTACAAAGAATGAAACTAACTAAAGAACTTTTAGTTGACCAAGCCTCCAATTTTGAAAGATAACTTTCTTGAGATGGCAAACAAACAACTTACGATACTTTATAATTTAAAGGACTAAATCAAATATGCAGAGAGTAACTAATTTATTACAATCCTTGTGTGAAATGAATGTTTAACCATTTAGTTTAGCATAGGTATCAACTTGAAATGGTGACAAAAAAAATTTATCCACACAGTGTATTGGAAATTTGAACTAGGAAATAAATAACAGAAGAAACAATTAGTAAGTAAAACTAATAAAAAATGCATCCTTGTTACTTTTCCATCTTACCCTGTTAAAACAAAACAAGTTTCATTTATGAAATATATAGGATAAACAAGACTGCACCATCGAATTCTAACATTATGCTACTGAACAGAAAAAGGAAACAACTACAAGAAATCAACCTAAACTACAAAAACTGCTAAACGTAAATAATGAAACCAAACTGAATAGTAAACAAAATAACAAAAGAAAAACCTCCTTCAGTGCATGGGCCCTCTTCAACCGATTGAATTGAGCTACTAACTAGCTGAAGATGCTCTTCCAAATGATCACTTGATCAAGCACGGCTTCATATTATTAACAGGAAAATAAGTTCCAAAATTACAAAGCTGTAAGCCTGAGCTTAATACATATATAAATTTGAACTCCTTCTCAGTTCTTTACAACTGATATTTAAATAAACATTAATAATTGTCTTTTGATAGAATTCAACTACAGGTGGTCTCCACATATTACAATAGATCTCTGTAAAGGTTTGATTAGCTACAGGTGACTTTAAGTCAGAAAGATGGGTGCATGAAACTGTTATCACCAGTGCCTAGTTCAAGTTAATTCTACAACAAAACTGTCAGATTTATTAATTAGCCACAAAGAGTGGATAAAGATTCCTATTGCTTCTAGGTCTCTTCATTTGAATCCACCTTCGACTTTGGTCTTGAGATGGATTTTTGTTGATCTGGGTTGGGTGACTAGGATAGGATCCATGTTGTGACCATTCCAGAGATGCCCATGTGGCCAGTTTCCTCGTTTGACATCTGTAACTTGTTCAACCATGGAAGTAGCTATGGAACACATGGTTAGCTAGAGAATGGGCTACGTTCTGTAGATGAATTGCAAAAACTTATTTCAAATAGAAAAAACATAAAAGTATAACATGTCAATCATTTAATGTCTTCCTTGAGACAAAATCTATCATTTATCAGTGACGGGGATCTGTCTTTTATGGAGAAACAAGAGAAAGAAGTGAGAAAATTTGTAAAGAGGAGAGTAATTCTGAGAGCCAACATACCCCCACTGCAAAATCATTGCATGTCCCCATGCAATTTTTCCAAAACTATGAAATCTTCTTTCCTATTGCATCTACTCAGATATCTCTGCCAGTACATCTAATTTTCTTCTCTTGCTCCTCTTTGAAGTGACTGCCATCCTGGGTTTCTTCATAAGAAGTCTATATTTAGGGTTGATCAATGTTTTGTTCAAGTTTCTATTATTCCTCTTCAAACTCCTATTCTTCTTGTACCATAGCCCTAGGTGCAACATTGTATTGTCATAAATGGCTTCATCCAATTTGCTTTGTTCCTCTAGGGTTTCATTTTCTTTCTTGATATGCTCGTTCAACATCTCCAACTTATAGATTTCCTATTTAAGAGAGTCAGTTAGAGATTCTTGTCGATTGACAGGTTGTTCTAGATTGGCTGAGGATCCTAGATCCATTGAGGCACTTTTCTTTTCTAATGATTCTATGTAATCATAAATTTGTTGTCATACTGGATCTATGCCAAGGAATCCTCTACTAGGGTTGCCTTCAAAATAGTGTATATGAGAGTTTTGAGGACTATATGTAAAGGGAACATTTTCAGGAGATGATACTGCAGTTTCTCCTTCAATATTTATGAACTCTATTTCCTTTGATGATACCTTCTTTACTATACCTTAGAGCCTAGAGCTCCTTCTAAGTTGTAGGGGTTTTATGTTCTCCTCCTTTGTACCGTTTTGCTCCTTTTCTATCTTTTCCTTCCTCTTGATTTGTTTCCTAATCTCTGTCAAATTTTCAGAGATTGTTTGTTCATCATCTTGTTGTAATCAAGATTCAGGTATGTTCTCAATGATTCCACTAGCTTTCCTTTTTATCTTCTTCTTCTGCGTGATTTTCTCTATGATCTTTATTAATTTTTCAGAGATTGGTTCTTCATAATTTTTTTGTACTGAAGGTTCAGGGTTTCTTTCAATGGTCAGATTAGTGTTCTTTCTCCTACTCTTTCTGATATTATCCTTTTCAGGAGATTCTAGTGCCTCTTGAAAATGCTTTCTTATCATAAAGTTTTCCCATGTGTCTCCTATTCTTTTCAGATGATGCTTAACCAATATTTTGACCAACCCATGATGGTACATGGTTGTCTCCAGTGATTCTATTTCCTTCTGTACATTTGAAGCCATCCTCCTTAGACTATTTAGAAGGAAGAAAGGGAGGTTGATGTTTCCATTTTCTATAAAGTTCATCAATAAACATATATGATAAACATACATACATCTGAATCTTCCCTCGCAGGTAATAAATTTTTGTAATATCAAAAGCATGCTTCTCCATTAATTTTTGAGTGCTAAAATAGGAATTCCATTTCTAAACATAGTGACATCCATACCTGGGTTCCTGAGGATTACCATCCATGATTCACTATGAAATTATTTGTTTTTGAACTGCCTCTCACCAAGCCTTGGCAGTTCTCTAGCCTCTGCTATGTAATATTATGTTACTATAAACTTAATGTCTCAAATCTCTACATCTGTACCATCGAATGATCTAGCAAATTATTTTGTGATCTCCTTTTGATATCCAACAAATTTTTCAATAAATTTGAGCCATCCAGTCTTCTACAACATCTCCTTGAGTTGTGGGTACCCTTCCATAAACTTTTCCCTCATGGGCTCTACTCTGACAATGAGTCCCATGGTCTCTATTTCGTAGAATTTTCTAAACTTCAGAATTACTCTCTTGATCTATGAAATGGACTATTTGTGGCTATGCTAAAAAGGAATTATGAGTTTTCATGGAATAAGTAGAAGGTAAGGGTTTCAAGAGACGTGAATACATTAGTCACATCATGGTTGTTACCGTTAACAGATGGAGTTATTAGAGACTGTTTAAGTACAAGGAATGGAGAATGTAGCAGAGGTGTGGTATGATGAAATCACTATAAACCGTTGGGTATCGAATGTGGAAGATGTGGCAGAGATGTGGTATCATGAAGTGGTAGTCAAATCAAATAATGACTTGTTAGGGAGACATATGATCATTCATATTATACATAACTTATGTTTATGACTTATTGTTTAAAATAAATTACCGTTTTACCTTAGAACTTAACCTTTCACTTGATAATTCTTTTGGTGTTGATCCATAGGTACTTTGTGCATTGTTGATCTCGAGAACTTGATTCTTCAATTTCCATGCATTCATGATTTATTTGTGAGTTGTACAATTTTGCCAGAGTTGATTAGTAAGTTGTAGCTTCATAATCAATTGCAGATTGTGAAAATAAGGAAAAGTGAAATATGGCTTATGAAATATGAGTGTAAACATAAAATGGAAATGAGTTATGACATGGAGATGGAATGAGATGTAAGATAAAATTAAAAATAGGGTGAAATGGAGTAAACCTGTAAAAATAAAATGTAAATGAAATATGACAATGAGATGAAGTGGAATTGTAAAACATAATGAAAAAATAATGAGATGGAATGAGACAATGAAATTTTAGACTCTATACTGCAAATAAATGTAGCTTTTTGTCACTACTTATTACAGAAAGGAGATGGAAAATATAGGATGTCGGAAATCTCTGATTTTCACCCTGTATTTTCTGTATAAGTATGCCAATCAATGATTGGTTTTAAACCTTGTACAATTTATTTATTTTTATTTTTATTTTTATTTCTTTATTAGTCATTTCCTGGGAAAAATAAAGACTAAGTTAGTGGAGAAGAAGGATTCCTCTTCACTAGCTTCATTCCAGAGTTATCTTGGAAAGTCTTAGTGAACTCCTCCCTTGAAACTGGTTTTTGATATATCTCCAACCGATGACCATTCATAAGAAGAGGTATTTTGCTTCCATCTATTGTTCTTATTCTCACCGCTCCATTGTTAAAGACTTCTTCAATTCATATGGCCCAAGCCAATGAGTTTGAAACTTCCCTTGAAAATATTTCAACTTTGAATCGAATAACAGTTCCCAATCTCCTGCTTGAAATTTCTTTTCCTTAACATATTTATCATGCCATTTAGCCCTCTGTTGTTAGACTATACTGGTTCTTTGGACTGCATCTTGCCTGATTTCATCAAGTTCATTGAGCTTCTCCAATCTATGTTTCTGTGCCTCTAATAAATCCAATCCCAATTGGACTCCCATCTTGAAGGTTTTGATTTGAAACTCTATAGGGAACAGTGCTTGTTTCCCATAAACAAGTTCATAGGGTGTATGTCCCATTGTGTTCCTCCGTGTAGTTCTATAGGCCCATAAGGCTTGAGGAAACCTTTCTGCCCAGTCCATTCTATGTAGTTGCACAATCTTAGTGAGAATTCCTTCAATCGCCTTATTTTTAGATTCAACTTGACCATTTTCTTGTGGATGATAGGGAGTAGATTTCCTGTGTTTGACCTTGTAATTTTCCGCAAGATCCTTCACCATTTTAGATGTAAATTGAGATCCATGATCTCTCATCATTTCTCTTGGAACACCAAAACTAGTGAAGATGTCCTCAAAAAGAAAAATAACTATAGATTTTTCATTAGCAAAAGCTAATACGTTGGCCTCTGCCCATTTAGTGACATATTCAGTGCAAACCAATATATACTTATTTTGCTTAAATGAAGGAATAATTGGCCCAACAAAATCAAAGGCCCATTTTTCAGAAGGTTCAATGAGTACCTGAATTTGTAGTGGTATTTAATTTGAAGGAGTAGGTTTCCCTACCCTCTGGAATCTATCACACCTCCTAACATATTCTTTGGCATGTTTGAAGATGGATGGCTAATAATATCCTAAATAAAGGATTTTATAGGTTGTCCTCTTTTCAGAAAAGTGTCCACCACACAGTTCATCGTGACATGCCTTAAGAATCTCGGGCATTTCATCTTCCCTAACACATCTTCTGATCATAAGATCTCGGCCTGTTTTATACAATTCATTAGTGATCCATGAGTATTTTTCACTTAGCTAAATGATTTTTCTTTTTTCTCTAGGAAACAAATGTGAAGGAAATTTCCCTATGACTAAGTAATTGGCAATATCTGCAAACCAAGGAGTATGAATAGCCATTGGAAAAAGATATTCATCAGGACACTTATCTTCAACTGAGTGTCATCTTTGACATTCTAAATTCTGGACAAGAAATCAGCAATTGTGTTTTGTTTTCCCGGTCTATCTAGCACAGTAATATTCAATTCTTGCAAGAGTAAAATCCATCTTGTAGCTCTACCATTAGTAATAGGTTTATTCATTAAATATCTAATTGCAGAGTGATATGTATGAACAAAGGTTTCATAGCTTGTTATATAATGTCTAAACTTGTTGATTGCATGAACAACTAAAAATTCCTTTTCAGTTACAGTATAGCTCAACTTAGTAGGAGTCAAATTATTACTTGTATAGTAGACGACATAGGGAATCAAGTCTTTTTGTCCTAATACAGCTCCATGAGCTGTATCTGAAGCATCTGTTGAAATGTGAAAAGGTAATTTCTAATTTGGACCTCTAAAGATCGGTGCTTTAGATATTTTTGTTTTTAAAGTCTCAAATTCTAACTGGCAGTCAGGATTCCAATTGAATTCACAATCCTTGGTGAATAATTTGAAGAGTGGGGATGCTATTTTAGTAAAATTTTCTATAAATCGTCTACAGTATCTTCTGAATCCTGGAAAACTTTGAACATCCTTCTGGCAATTTGGAATTGATAATTTACAGATGAATTCAGCTTTAGATTTATCATCTTTAATCCCATCTCCTGAAATGTGATGCCCTAAACAATACCTTCTATAAACATCATGAAACATTTTTCATGGCTTAGTGAAAGGTTTGCTTCCTTACATCTTTTAAGAATCCTTTCCAATTTTTCTAGAGCTTCTTCAAATGTATTCCCATAGACTGTAAAATCATCCATATATACCTCTGCACAATCATGTATTAGATTAGAAAAAATTCCTAGTACTGCTCTTTGGAATGTTGCAGGTGTATTACATAACCCAAAAGGAAGTACTCAGTAGGCATAAGTTCCCCATGGACAAGTAAATGTGGTTTTATCTTGATCTTCAGGTGCCACCTGAATTTGATTATAACCACTCAAACCATCCAAGAATGAGAAATACTTCTTACCTACTAATGTATCTAATGCTTGATCTATAAAGGGAAAAGGAAAATGATTTTAAAGGGTAGCTTTATTCAATTATCGGTAATTGATGCACACCCTCCATTTACCATTCCTTTTGGGCACAATTACTAAAGGGGAAACCCATTGGCTTTCTGAAATTGGGTAAATGAAGTTTACATTTAGCAGTTTTTTGCAGCTCTTCTTTCACAATTTCCCTAAGATTTGGATTCATTCTTCTTTGAGGTTGTCTGATAGGTCTACAATTTTCCTCAATGTAGATGTGATGTATACAATTATTAGGACTAATTCCTTTCATGTCAGTATATTCCCATGCATATGCAGCAGAATGTTGTTGTAATGTCTTGATTAGCTCTTCTTGTTGTAATTTCTCCAAGTTATTGTTTATGTTCAATGTTCTTCCTGGAAATATTTCAATTGTAGAGCTACCAAATTCTTCCATAGAATAAAGAGACATCTGCCTAGATGAAAAATATTCAATATTGGATTTTTCTTGAAATTGATCATGTTCATATTCTGGAGATGATTCAAAATTTTCCATTGTATTCAGGATTTGACTATCTTCACTAATATATGAAATAGTAAAGAGAGGTTTAATGTCATTTTCATCATCAATCCATTCCTTGTCATCTATTTCTGTTAGTGTTCTTGCTGGAGGATATAAAGTGAATTTCTTTTTTGAATACCCATTAAAAATGTACATATCACCAGATCTACAGCTAATGAAAGCATCAACTGTGGCTAGCCAAGGTCTTCCTTATATGAGCAGATGTTCTCCTAGATTGTTCTTGGGGGTTAAGATCATAAAATCAACAAGACATTCCCAAGAGTCTAAGGGTACTGAAATATCTTCTAACAATCCATCTGGTTTGATTACAGATTTGTCTGCTAATTGCATTAACGTAGGTGTGTAAAGAAGATTAGGAAGCTTGAGTTGTTCCATGGTTTGCTTGCTCATTATGTTTATTTCTACCCCTCAATCAATCAATGTATTTGGAATTTCAACTCCATTAATATGTGTTTTCACAACTGGACTTCCTGGATCTACACATTTTTGTATGGCAATTTTTCCCATCATTATATCTGCTATTTTTCCTACCGAGTGAATTCTTTTTGCTTCATTTTCTTTTCTTCCTGGTTTCTTTATGTTCAAATCCTTTATTGTTTTAGCTAGAATTGGAATCTCCTTAATGGATTGCAACAAAGGAATTTTGATACAGACATTTTTCAATTCATCTAGAAAATCATAATTAGGAAACATGATCTGCTTTTCTATTCCTTTATCAAATTGTATTATTTTAGGAAAATGAGGTGCAGAAGTAGATATTGGCTGCTCAATGATAGGAGTTGAGTTTGTTGGTTCTTTCTGTTTTTCATTTTTAGTATTTTGGTTTTGGAGAGATGTTCCCTCAAAACTTTTATTCAGTTGTAGAGAATCTTCCTTAGAATTGTCTTACTCTTGAATAATTATAGGTGGTCTTTCCTTTTCTAATATCCTACTAGATCTTAGTTGAACATCATTGGGATCTAGAGGAGTGATCATATAAGTTGGAAATTGTTTTCCTTCCACCATGTAAGTATTCTGACGATTTTTATTATTGGAGTTTGGTAATGGTTGGGCAGGTAGTTGATTTGGTTTCTGCAGAAAGGGTAGTAAGAGTTGAGGATTTTGGTTTTATTGTGGAAATGGTAATTAAAGTTGAGGATTCTGATTTTGAAGTTGTGGCTACTGATTTTCTTGTGAAATGTGTTGGGAGGATATTGATAATATTGAGAAAATCTCCCATAAGGAATTTTTACTCCTTGTGCCCATTGTTGAGATTGAGGTTGAGGTTGAGGCCAAGTTTGAGATTGAGATTAAGGTTGAGGGCAACGTTAGCTGCCAAAAATTCCAATTTGGTGGGGGCTGAAGATACATTTGATTGTTAGATCCCTGATTTTGTGGCCCCTACCAAGGTTTTCTAGAGATAAAGCAAAGATGTTATGCTGAATCTGGAACTGTTTCTTCTTGAAAAATAGCCTTAAGACCTGGAATCGAAAGACAACCCTTGGTTTCATGATTCTCTGAGCAAATCATACAATTTTCTATAATTTTTGCATCTAAAGGGCATTCTCTTAGAGCATGTTTTTATCTACATTTTGGACAAAAAATAGCTAAAGCATCAGCCTCGGTTTTCTGCTTGTTTTACAACTTAAGGGTGTCTAGTTTCTCACTAAGACTCCCTAGGATATCTGTTTTGAATTCATCAAGTATATTACCAATTGTTTCCCTACTCATTGATCCAGTTGTAAAATTATTTACTCTAACAAGAGAAGGATCTCTTGGACCTTTCCCAATTTTGGATTTCACTCTTGAGAGATGAACACATAATTCTCCTATATCATTTCATGGGAGTTGAGAGATATCTCCATTCCCCATAATTTTAAGGATATCTATCCAATAATATATAATGGCTTTTAATAAAAGATATTTTAAGGTATCTTCATATAAAATGTCCATATTTTCTCTTTTCAAACTTTAGTTGAATCTCTCAATCAAATCCTCTAATTTTTCATCCTCTCTTTGCATCATTTTGAACACTTTGTTAGTGTCGGTATCTTCATCCCTCCGTCAGAGATTAAATTCTCTTGTTGCATTGCATGTTAGGTGTCCCTCTCATTCAACTGCATTCCATTAGGAGCATGGATCATTTGACGGTAGTGGCTTGTTGTACATTTTCCCTCATGTCCATTACCTGTTGGCCCATTTTCATTCATAAAAATCATCTGCAGTCAATTTTTGTCTTCAAATTTGCAGAAGTATTTTCTAGGGTTTTAGTTTCATTAGGTCTAGGGTTTCATCAAAAAGGTCTCCAAAATGTCCAATAATAGTCATCAGGTGCATGAGGAGGCTGAATAAAGTTCCAGTACCAATAAATTTCACTCAAAAATGTATTTTTCCTTAAAACAGAGTATTTTAGGTTTTTTTTGTATAAATTCATGTATTTTCAGTTCTCTTGTATGTAAATCACTTCAGTGGCAACCTTGGTCACCTTGCCAAGCCTTAGTAGTTCCATACCCTACAAGGCAAACAAAAGTCAAGTCATTCAGTTCATCAAAAGGCTCAAATAAAGTGAACTATTCAAAAAACAGAGTTGAAAAGTCCAGTCACATTGCAAACATTATAAAAGTGGGTTTTTTAGAATCAAAAATTTAAAAGCACTTGTATATAAGTCATTTTTTACAATTCAAAAGCTTATTGGCATTCCAAGAAGAAAGAGTGAGCAAAGTGAAAACCGTGTTGGAAAAAGGAGAGCAAATCGCAGCAAAGGCATTCAATTTTGAAGGCGAGGCACACTGGGTGAGAGGCGTGGTGCATACAAGAGGCATGGCACATAGGGCTGCTCTCCTCAATGTTAATTTGTAATGGCACAACGCATACAAGAGGCGCGGCGCATTGGGTTTGAGGCATGGCGCATAAAGCTGCCAAGCACAATTTTCTCAAAAACTCCCTCAAATTGCCAAAATCACCCAAATCTTCTAGTGTACAAGTAAGTCAAGGTCTTTTCCTTGCTAGTAAAGGAGTTTTTCTTAAAATTTATGGTGGTTATGTAAAAGAAAAATCAAACTCTACTTCCTTGCCATTTCTCAAGAAACCATTGCCTAGGGTTTGCATTGATCATTTTGACTGCCAAGTTCATTCTACCACTCTCTCATTTTTTCACTCCTTCATTTATTTTCCCAGCTTATCCACCCATTCCCTAACTCCCATATTCCAAAAAATTATTTACCCCTATCCCGAAATCCCATTTTCCCAAATCCTAAATACAAATCCCCAAACCCTAATTACCATCCCTAAGCTTACATATTACTCCCTAGTCCCCTATTTCCCAAACAAAACCCTATTCTAACAGTCCCAAAACCCCTCATACTCTCTTCCCCCATAGTCCCTCATATATTTTTATCGTTGGTAGCAGAAAATTAAAAACACCATAAATCTCCTACTACTCATCAAGAGAAACTCACCCATTAGCAAACATGGAGTATGATCCTTCATATGACCGTGATGAAGAGACACAGAGTGACTTTGTTACCGGGAATAGTGTCCACTTGGATGCTGCTATTCGCACTGAGACTGGTAGCTATCTTAGAAACAAACAAGTAAAGTCTACTTTCGTTTTCCTTTATGAAAATAGACAAGAGGGGAACCAAGGAGACCAACCTTAGTCTTGCGCTTGATTTCCTCTCCTTCTTGATAGAGCTTTGACGCTTCTTCTTCGTCTGCCCAGATTCAAAGAGCACCTGTGGAATCACAGCAACATACTACTATCGAAGAACAAAGATCTATATTCATAAATAACACAGGACCAGATGTGTGTTGACCATACAAATGCATATATAAGTAAACATACAAGAATATGGAAGAAAACTTGAATAGCTTTATTAAGATGAAAAGTAGCAACAGGATTACAACCATATGTTCTGACCCAGCATCATCCTCCAGCAAGAAAGCCCTTCTTCACCTCAAGTAAAGTTTAGATCACCCAACACTATGAATATACACCAGAAAACCAACAACACTTCTCTATAAGATACAAAATTCCAGCCTCTAGATCTCTGTGATGAGGGATCCATATATAGATGATTGAAGGGAAGTGAGTCATCTTCTGGGGACTTGATTAGTGTCCTCTCTCTGATAGTTCCTACTTCCACTTGGAGAATGGTGATCTCTTACTCATCCCTGGTCGAAAACACAGAGGCGAGTGTCAAAGGGGAAGCTTCCAGAAGATTCCATTATCTTCCACCTCGCATTTTGTCCCTGCCATTTGTCCATTCCCGACCATCGCACCCTACAGAGGAGAAATTCAGTATGCATCGCACCTTGTACACTGGGAAGGTGATGTGCATCGCACCTTCTGCACTAGGTTTTCAGTATGGTCCAGTTTTGACCATTTATGAGTAGTTTTTAGTGGAGAACTTATGGGAGATGATGTAATCAGCTGACCTTGTTCCTTTAGGAAGTGAAGCAACACTTTTAGGGACTTAGGAGCCCTCAGTTTATGGACATTTATGATTGGGGTTGAAGTGCCCAAAAATGTCTATAATAGTTACCCCCTAAAGCATGAGGTCATTAATCTTTTTGATGTCGGGTGAAATGCTTTACTATGAGGATCCGAAGCTTTTTCAAGTTTGGAGGCGACCTGTAATAAGATACAATACAATACATTATTTTTACAAAATTTTTCCATGATCTAGCTAAGGCAGGCATTCCCATGCTTAGCTTTATCATTCATTTTCATGTACATAGGACAGACAATCATCTGTCTGGCAAACTGATGATTTGGACTCATCATCCTTTGATTTGGATGGTCATATGTTTGGCAATGATGTACACTTGATGTCTTTATATTCCTGAATATATCGCAGCCTAGATGGATGAAACTAGATCTGGGGTCTTCAAAACTCATTCAATATTCACTCGGAGTACAAGTTGATCCATGTGAAAAAATATTCAGGAGTCGAACATGGAAAGACATCGCTTGATTACCAGCCAATGATGTAAGCTGTTAATAGGCGTGAGAGGAATCACCAATAATGACAATGACCCTCAAGATACTACAGTACAATTCACGTGGTGTGGAAAGGGACTTGGCGTTGAACACCACGTAAAATCTCTCGGTCGAAGACCATTAATGTAAACCTGTCACCGAAAGTGAGAAACTTGCCATTGAGGCATGCAAGCTTCAAAGTACTGAAAGGGTTGTTCCTAGGTCGACTTCTTGGATAATGAGCTGATGTCGACAAGAAGTGACCCATCGCAGGAGGGCCTTAATGAATCCCACATCAATGACATGGAATGAAGCAAATGATTTTGGAGGTGAAAGCAATCTGACGATACAATGTTTAGGGTGGCGGTCATGAAATAATGGAGCGTGAATGTATTGCAGTGGGTGTGACACAGGTGAATTGTCTGAATGACTTCTCTTGAACATATCGGTGACACTGACGACGGATTGGTAGCGTTAATCCCAGAGATGGATTGTGTGACGGACCAATGGTGATATGACCAGTGAACGGAACAACCCAACCCAGCTCGGATGTGGAAGGAAAGTGTCATGTTCAAGAGCGACTTGCTACCAATAAAGCTTTTCAAGTTTTCTTCCCAATTTTCCCCAGTCATTGCTGACCAGTACCTCTTTATTTTTGTCAAGCTTGAGGAGGATAACATATGCTTGTTCTATAATCCGCCCTTCGGGCGAACCTGTTGCTATATTTTAGCAAGCCTACCGACAGTGAAAGTTGTTCTCGTCGATTTGGACGAGTTTGTCGCTATTTGGTTTTAACGAGTTTAACGACAAAGATAACTCGGTCCTTTTCAATTTTAGAGAGTCTGAATGGGATGGAAAGGAGACTCCAAAGATTCTTGTTCGTCATATAATCCCTTAAGTCCGAAAAAGTGTAAAATAATACGAAAGGGATGAATTTTGGATCATTTTAACAAGCCAAACAAGACAAGTGCTCGATATTTTTGTGTAATAATCCCTCAGGTCCAAAAGGAATAAAATCTAGAGGAGGGATAACATTTCCGATGACTTTAACGAGCCGGAGAGGCTAATCGCTTGGCAATCTTTTCATATTTTATGAGTGAGTTGAAAAGAGCTTAAAGGAGACTCGTTTTCGAGGAACGAGTGATGATTTCGGGTAACAGCTGATTCCAGGTAAGGTTTGGAATTTTCCAATCACGACAATGTCACAAGGATGGCTAATAGAATCACTCTTCACAGATGTTCCTCGAAAGGAAAAACAATCAAATGGAGGTGAATGATCGATTAAAAATAGAGTGGAGGTGATGATGAGAACACGACCAAGGCTCAGAAGTTGACGATAAGGCATTCACAATGGTTATTTACTGGTTCATTTTTTAATGAGCTTAAACTCTGGGGGAAACATTTGATCATGGCTTATGTTTACTTTTTAACGAGCTTGAACTATGCATTAAAACTGCTCGTGGCGGATTTATTTTTTAACGAGCTTGAACCCTGCGGTAACTCTTCTCGCTCGTCGTATAATAAGGATGTCTCATTCAAGATGCATTTTTTTATGGGGCTTGCACCGTTTGTAAGCTTTGCCCCGGATCCTTTCTTTATGCAAGCTAGGAAACGACCAGCCTTACGGGTTTAAAGGGTTAGAGATCCTACAAATTTAAAAAATAAATGGTCGCTCTTTGCTTGCATGCGGAAAGGTTTGCATGCCCCCACTTATAGCGAAAAATTCCCAGGTTACCATGAAAGTTCCATCTGCATAGCAGACATAATGCTTCCTTGGTGATGTTTACCGAAATAAACAAAGGTGAGTGGCGCAGAGCTGCTCCACTCACATAACTTTGACGAAGGTATCTTATTCCAGTCTAATCCCATTTTCCTGTAAGGACAAGTTTGTAAAACTAGTCATATATCCTCCATGGAAACCTACTCTATACCCAAGGTTTTCCTGCCGAAACAGACCAGGGTGCATGCCCCCTAGGTTTCGATCATATCCTCCCGAATCACTCGCGCTCATCATGTGGATGGACTGGAGATTGATGAGACATTCCTTGCGTGAAAAGACCATTTAGGGATGGCATTTGACTATTTGTGATGTGTGAACTAGGGAATGACATTTGGTCTACGAGGTTGACCATTCTGCCTTCGTGTGGAAAACACATTACTCTAAAGAGTGAGGAGACGACGGCTCCCATGCAATAAATATAGTCGCGTCCAAGGAGTAGATTATAATCTAAGGGTCCTTGAACTACCATCACGTTCATGTCAACAATTTTCCTTCTCAAAGTAATGGGCACATTTGGAAGGATCCCTAGAGGTCGACTGGTTCCTTTGTCGAAGCCTGTCAGATTTCTCATCTCAGGCAAAAGTGATGGCGAACTAAGTGCTTTCCAAGCAGTTGAGGAAAGGATACTCATAGAAACCCCTTCATCGATGATGGTACCAGCCATAACCATTCTATAAGCTTGTACAATGATTCTGAATGGTACACTAGCTAGTAAACGGGGTCTGCCTAGTAGATTTTAGTCGAAGGAAACGACTAGGTTGCTTGGTGGTGGGACCGAATAGACGGCCGGATATGACTCTGATGAACTTCCTTCCTATGATAAAGGAATGGGAGGACTGCGCCCAAGTTCATCGGAGTCTGTGTTTACGAAAAGAATTTGAACGGTGTCGTTCTCTTTCTCTTCAGTGACAGTATCATTCGAAGATGAACATTCCGAAGGCAAGACCGGGTCAATTGCCGCCTCGACCTTTTGATTTTCATCTGGTATGGATTCAGAGGGTTCATTTTCAATGATAGATGCTTTGGCCGACTACAATGGCGGGCCAGCCGGATTTTCAACCAGTGGTGGACTTGGCAAGAGTTTTTTATATCCAGGAGGGAGTCGTAGCGGTGAAGCAGGATGGTCATCCAAAAATCTTTTAGCTTCGTCAAGGAAGGGACAACGGTGGATGGCGTGATTTCCTTCACACAATTTACAAGGAAATATGGGATTCCTTTTCTGTCCAAATACTTCACTTTCACTGGTTGATGGTGTGCATTCAACATGATCATTAGAGGTTGACAACACTAGATTGTGCAAACGAGGAGACCAGTCCCTTAAGATCCGAGGGATGTAGGGACAATCTCGGTGATAGTGGTCTCCATTGCAAATGACACATGGAGATTTAGCTTTAGACGGTGCGGTGTGAGGATTTTCGCTAGACGACGCTTGGTTTCCCCCTTTCGATTTTGGTTCCTTCTTCTTCTTTTCTTTTTTCTCTTTCTACTTCTTCTTCTTCTCAGTTACTTGATTCTTAGCTTTACCAGCTTTATCAAGCGAAGAGGAAGGAAGAGAGGGAGAAACAGACGAAGTAGAAGGTTGGGAGGCAACTCTAGTATCATCTAGTTGCTGATTTGACTGTTCAGGAATTACGGTATTCTGAATGACAGAGTTAGAGAAGAGCCATACGGGCAAACCAATCATCAATCCTGGAAGTGACAATGTGGCCATATGGGGTGCACCAACATCTCCCCAAGAGGAGAAAGGACTAGGATTTCCTCCAAGGGGAAATCCTTGGTTGGTAGACTCCATTTTCTCAACCTAAAGACCAACGAGGGAACTTGGGATGTTATTCCGATTAAAATAAATTTTAGACGCTTTGACACAGCTTGTTTTTTCAATTTTAAAGAGTCGAGAAAAAACAAAAGATGACTCTAGTCGCCTTCGATTTTTAATGAGCCTGAAGTGGGAAGTGCTCAGATGGACCTTTTCTTTTAAGGAGTCTGAAAATGAGAAAAATGGACTACTCTGGAAATCTAGGCAGAGGGGATTACCAAACCAATCGCAAAACTGCAGAATACTTTTTATGGTATGGCAGTCAATCTTCCCGAATGTTTTGTTCAGTGCATTGCGATCAATAGGGCGGCAAACACGGCTTCCTAAGGATAAAGGATGCAGCGTATTGTGGTCTCCCAATATATACTCGACGATACATGGGAGCACAAGTTCGTACTGGCACTTACCGTCTTAGAGTGGAGGAATCACCCAACCAACAATGAAAACAACAGTTACTAGGTTTTACAACGCCAGAATACGTCTCTAGCCTAGACCTCTAGATGTTGTGCGTTAGGTTACAAAACGTTGTTAGATTCATTAAATTTATTTTAAGTTGATCTTGCTTAAAAATTTTCCTTTCAGGTTCACCGCGTGATGTGTATATAGTTCATAAAATGCAGTCTAAGATGATAAATAAATTTTAATATTCTTTTGGCAATGAAAATCCTAGCTACTAAGGAAAGAAAGTTGAGAATCTTTCAACAAAGAGCACAGAGCACACGCTAAATGCACTGTCCTAAATCAAACCAAGAGTCTAAATGCAAATGCACATCAGGATTTGTTTTAGCCTTCTTAATGATGAATGATGATAAGAAAGAAATTGGCAATCTGAATATTTCAAAGCTACATACTCAAAAAATTTCTTCAAAATGAAGTGAAGGTAAGGGAGACACTTTGCGATTTCGAAATGAAAATTGCTTTTTGACACTTTAAAAACTACTAATTCAAATCATATACAAGAGTAACTGTATAATCGACTATCAAGAACAATGGGATTGCCTTCTAAAACTGAAAACTACACTTACGACACTTTCAGATCAAGAAACGATAGTTCGACTATGCTACTTCTTTGCAAAAGAGAACTGAAAATGGCGCACAATACATAAAAACACTTAGAGTTCTTTGCACAATAGAGGCGGAATGATGTAGGAGAAGGGGGTTTTCACAGAGATATACTGACCACAGACAACAAAACTCCTGCATAGGATTGAAAATAGTGAGGAAAAAACCAAAGTCTGAAGGTAAAGTTAACCTTCCCTAACCAACGCACCTTTCACACAGTGAATTTAGTATGCAGCGCACCTACTGCACATGGGAATTGCGATGCATACAGACTGCCTTGAAGGCAGGGTCCGATGGTACCAGTGCGAGACTTTAAACGAGTTTTTACTCACAATTTGCAATTTAGTTCAGGGATTTAGGCCGAGTAAGTGATGTTCAGTATATGTAAATCACAGGGGTTGATCTAAGGAGGCTACTAGAGCCACCACTTAGGGCAATTAGAATGTTTGCAGATCGATTGTTTAACTCATAAACAAAACCTGAAGATAGACTGAAGCAGTATTGATCTACTTTGCATTTGTATAACAAATGCAGTTAGAAGGCTAGCTGGCTTGGCTTCAGGCTCCGTCTGTAAGTTTATAAAAGAAACAAAGATAGGCTAACAAACAATCTATTCGTTCCCCAGTATGGTCGCCATTTTGTTACCAAGAATAGTGTCCACTCGGAGCTGCTATTCCCACTAAGACTGGTAGATATCTTAGAAACAAACAAGTAAAGTCTACTTTCGCTTTCCTTTATGAAAATAGATAAGAGTGGAACAAAGGACACCAAACTTAGTCTAACACTTGGTTCCTTATTTGATTCCTCTCCTTCTTGATAGAGCTTCGTCTGCCCAGCTTCAAAGAGCACCTGTGGAATCAAAGCAACATACTACTATCGAAGAACAGAGATCTATATTCATAAATAACACAGGACCAGATATGTGTTAACCATACAAATGCATATATAATGAAACATACAAGAATATGGAGGAAAACTTGAATAGCTTTATTAATATCAAAAGTAGCAAGAGGATTACAACCATATGTTCTGACCTAGCATCATCCTCCAGCAAGAAAGCCCTTCTTCACCTCAAGTAAAGCTTAGATCAACCAACACTATGAAGTTACACCAGAAAACCAACAACACTTCTCTACAAGATACAAGATTCCAGCCTTTGGATCTCTGTGATGAGGGATCCATATATAGGTGATTGTAGGGGGGTGAGTCATCTTCTGAATTCTTGATTAGTGTCCTCTCTAATAGTTCTTGATTCCACTTGGAGACTGATGATCTCTTACTCATCCTTGGTCGAAAACAAAGAGGCAAGTGTGAGAGGGGAAGCTTCTGGAAGATTCCATGATCTTCCACCTCGCAAATTATCCCTTCCATTTGTCCATTCCCGACCATTCAGTATGCATCACACCCTCTGCACTGGGTATTCAGTATGGTCCAGTTTTGACCATTTCTAAGCATTTTTTAGTGGAGAACTTCTGGGAGATGATGTAATCAGCTGACCTTGTTCCTTTAGGCAGTGAAGCAACACTTTTAGGGACTTAGGATCCCTCAGTTTATGGAAATTTATGATTGGGGTTGCAGTGCCCAAAAATGTCTGTAACACTTTCATCCAAGAGTTGGATTGCGAAGAAGCTATATCTCACCTTATCATTTATTTGCAACATAATACCTTAGGTGTTGTCTTATTCATCCAACTCCTCACATCCCTTGCTTCCTATTCCCCAATGCAAACTCACATCTTATTCATTTGCAACCCAAGCTATTAATTTCATAACCAGGGATCTATGAATTCTAGTTTTCACTATGCATACCACCTTGTAAAGTTGCCAATATTGATGCATGTCAAAAATGGAATTTCCTAAACCATTGCAAATGCTTACCCATTTACATAAAAAATTAAAATCAAATTTAAACATCAATTAATATATATAATGAAAAATGTCCACATGGGGTAGCTCAAGCGGCAAGGGCCGTGGAAATGAAGTTTCACCGAACCGGAAGTCTTGGGTTCAAATCTTGGGCTACCCCTCCCCCGTAGAGGGGTACATAATGGACATGTAAATCGGAGAGTCCCGCCCCAGCTTACAATATATATATATATATATATATATATATATATATAATATATTATATAATGAAAAATGAAACTAGTAAGTGAGACTTAGATCACCACATAAAAGCTTTTCTTCATATGAAATTTGAGCAAAAGTGATTTAGAATCTCTTCGCATTTAGATTATGATTATGTTTGGGATGGAGGCAAGGAATCTACTATGGATATGAAAAATAGAAGACAATCTTGAACATATCTTTATGTGCTACCTCAAAACATATGAAATAAAAAAGTAAGGTTTTTTTGTTTCATCACCATTTTTTGTCTCAAATGTTAAAGACCCAAGTACTTGTGCCAATTATACGATTCACTTAATAAAAATTCATTACATCGATGGTCAAATTTTTTTTTTTAATGCCAAGGGTTTTGGATTATTGCAAAGAAATTTATATGTATTGTTGGCATGGATAACATATGATGGCAGGGTCAAAGTTATGCTTTTGCTTTCAGATCATTTGACAAAGTTTAAAGGAAATAGTGGGGTGCATTGTTCAATGAAGAAATAGTAATATTAAAAAAATATTTATATAGAAATGGCAGAGCATTACTTTTGATTTTAATTAATACGTGGCAAATTGATATGGAGGGAGGAGAAGATACTGAGACTTATTGTTGTATACTCAATAATAGTTATGTTGACCATTATTTTCAAAGTTGAAATGAAAGTTCATTGATATTATTTAATTTTTGGGTGGAAATGTTTATGGTTTTTGTTGCCAGTGAAATTAAATGAAATACGTTCATGTTATGAACCATTGATATGCACTAATTATGTGACATTTAAGGAACGTCGATAATAAAACCAACCGTCAACATAATGTAAGACACGGTTATTTACGTGATAGCCAATTGCTATGTGAAGGATTCAAACATGTTTAATTTTTGTGATGTCACCGTTTCCAGCTACAAGTTACATCCCATAAAATGATTAAGGGCATGTACCTTTTTGGTCCGACGCATATTCAAGCTTACCATTTTCTCCATTTGAGATTTTCCATCAATGCCATATTTGCCCATTCCTTTTTTTTCTAGTGCAATATGTGTTTCATTTAAAAATGATAATACCAACTCATATTCTTGATTATCGAACTTTGTTTATGTTGCACATCCATATTATTAGTCCCTGTCATCTGGCAATGGCCAGGGACTATTGTAATCGGAAACGATGTACTTAACATTAGTTCACCTGCTTGAACGTGCCTGTTTATCGAGTATAAACAAAGTTTTTTAGATCATAGTGGTTTGTGGTCTTATTTGGCCTCTTCCCGAGGTAGAGGCGCTGAAATCATATATTATCTTGCATTTGCCTGGGTCTTTCTCATTCATTTTTTGGAGCTGTTGATTAATGCTAACATTAATCTGGCAATATAAAATGCTAGCTCTTATTGCATTTGAATTATCACGAAGCTGAACCAGTTGATATCACGCCGGGTATTCATTATATATGTTATTTCTCCATAACACTTTTGATAGATATATACAACATTCGGGCGGGCTCTTTACAACCGTAAGGATTAAATGAAATTTCCACTATTGCAATGTGTCACTCTGCATGCTGTTGTGGTGTCTACAGAACAGATGCTATTGTGGTGTCTACAGAACAAATGTTGCTGAGGGGAGACTGAATAGATGTTGTATAAGCATACCTAGAAGCATATCCAGATCGATATGCATTAACCAGTTGTTTAGGTGGTGAAGAACGAGACCGAGATCCAGACTCGAACAGTAGTTTCAGTAACAAATTCATACGCATAAGATGTTGCTGAGGGGAGATAGAACAGATGTTGTATAAGCATACCTAGAAGCGTATCCAGATCGATATGCATAACTAGTTGTTTCAGGTGGTGAAGAACGAGACCCAGATCTAGATCGAACAGTAGTTTCAGTAAACAAATTCATACGCATAAGCAGTAGCTCAAGTGAATCGTTGTAGCCTGCCTGAATAGCACGTGGTAAGTCCTAACCTGCCTGCTAAAACATAATGGTTCAATAAAGTAAATCCATGAATCCAAGGTTGATCTTATGATGTTAAATTTTGATATAAGATGAATTTCATTAAAAACCAAGATAAGGGTCTGTGAACAACATATTTTATTTAAGAACATGAAATCCACTTACTATTAGAATTATTTATACAAAAAACATGCAGAACTAAATCGAACATCAATA
The DNA here is from genome assembly GCA_000404065.3 of Pinus taeda. NCBI lineage: Eukaryota > Viridiplantae > Streptophyta > Pinopsida > Pinales > Pinaceae > Pinus > Pinus taeda. Next base: position 93,639 of record APFE030472712.1, on the reverse strand, counting down.
ATAGTGGCACAATTATTTAGGAAAATTCGATTAAAAACAACCAAAATCTAGACTTAAATAGCTGTCATGGGCATTACCTGCTCAGTAAAACCATCTTTAACAAGACACACAATGCCAGTTAAATTTAAGGAAATCTCAGTATGTGATACATAAATTTCATAGTGGTAACGAAAAGAAAATAGTAAAAAACATATAACTCACCTTGTGGAAGGAACTCCTCCGCCTTCATTTTCTGCCAAGACAATGTCCATTTCCACTTGCTTGTCGCTGAGAGGCTTGGCTGTATAGAGGCTATTCTGCCCATCATACCAAAAAAGAAGCAAATCTCAATCTTTACAATTTTAATAGTATTTTCTAGTGGAAAGGGTTTCATCTTTTTCTTTATCATCTACAGTTTATAAATCTCTGTTTAACTTTATTCGTTGCTTGCTATTACATAATTGTATAGTTGTAGTGAACAACTTGGCAGCTACATGAATAGCTCCCACCGAAAGTAAAAGTGTTTATTCTGCAAGAATCTTCAAAAGCATCAGTATTCCTTCACTTTATTACTTTTCCCACCTCTATAATGACACAAACAGTCACAATGACGGAAATAGTCACATATCAAAATGACCAAAAATATACAAATTTTGTCTTATCAGATTCAATATATCACAGAATTGAAACACCCATATTGTCAGAATATGGTTTGCAAATTCAAAACTGACTCGTACTCTGTAGCTTATGTTGTGGGCTTTATCTTCGCCTGTGCCTCTGCTATCTACCCAATGCCTTTATATACGAGGCATTCCTAACTAAAATGACGAAGAAAGGAGTCACTTGCTACCTAGAATCAGCCTTGCTAGTCCCTCCATACTGTATTTTCCCTGACTGTTTCAGTCCCAATCAACTGACACCTTGCGGCCTTTTGTTTGTCCTCTTTTCTTCTCTCTGCAACCTCAGAATTCAACATTCAATCAAAGCACATATCACAGTTATCACAAATCTTCGCTGTGAAGCAGCAGAAAACGTATACGATAATAATACTAAAATAGTAAAGCAGCATTCACCATCCATGGTCAGAATGAAAAATGACACAGTAAACAAGCTATTACTTCTTGCTTGTTTAGCCCCTAAGGTTGAGTCAATGAATGGCGACAACAACACAAGTAAAAACAAAACCACCATGTAGGCCATCGCTGCTTCTGCCTCACCTGGTCAGAATTATGTTTTCGCCTCAATCCCTAAGAATATGGCAATTTTCATGCCAGATTACAAGTAATTTTCATGCCGGATTACAAGTATCTGATTTGAAAGCTATATATTTTGAAATTGGTTCTACCTCAGACAGACATGTATGGTTTTCCAGTAGCCCTAGATACATCCTTTGTTGCCTCAGAAAGGGGGTTCCTCGCTGCCACAGAGAATGAGTCCCTCACCTCCCTGCTGCCTGAGAGCATTGATCTGTTGTCTCAGGTTTCACTATGACGCCTACGTTACCCAACATATGTTGTACACAGGCCAACACATGTAATGTATGTGGCGAGTCTAGAGTGTATGATAATGGCACACACAAGCATGTGGCTTGCATCCAATGTAATGGTGTTGGCTAAATATTTATGAGTAAACTTATGCCCTTTCATTTTAACTTTACGTACAGAATATTTAAATTCTCTGTGATCTAAACATGTAAAGGGTACACTGCCTCCGAATCCAATTCCTATTGTTAATTTTATATTTTAGATTTTAACATGCATCCCTTTTTTAAAAGTTATATTTTTAGTTATTATTAATTTAAATTTATTTATTATAAATTTTAGTAATAAAATTATACCAACAATAATATTATACGCAAATAAGAAAATATCATACAATGCAAGACATACGTTCTAGGCAGTGAATCGATTATTCCAACAAAATTGTCACTAAATTTTTTTATTTAGTTTATTAAAATAAAAATATGACATTATTACAAATCCAATTTAGTGTACCAAATGCATAGTTTAATGGTAGAATTGGTATATCAAATTTGATGAACGCACAACAGAGCATTATTGAATGCTACATGGCATGCTTGAATTCTTCCCTTTATTCAAAGTCAAAAAATAAAGGAATGGAAGGAACAACCATCGCTTCTCTAGAAAGCGAAAATACACCAACAACCGACTAATCTTGTATTGGTTAGCTACAATGGACTGGTATTTCTTGATTTCACTTATTAATTTTAAGTTGTATTTGACTGGTCAGTATGTGCAATTACTTACCGTACTTCTTCCCGTAGTTGATAGAAGGGCGGGGACATACAGTGTCGGATGTGCATTCCCAGCATGCTTACTGCCTTGCTTTAATACCGAGAAAGAGATTCAATATGTGATGGAGTGCATTCACTTAACGAACTTTTTAGAAATAACAGTGGCCCTCAAGCCAAGTATCTTATCTGCCCTGCCTTACTCCAGATACTTACTGCCTACATGCTCTGCTCTCCCACAGACGGATGCTACATGCCCTCCCTCTCTCTATATGGCCCTCGGCTGGGCCCTTCTTTAATGCTGCACCAACTGACCGAAGTGGGATTGATATAATAAGCTTCTATTTCCTGAGGTAAGATGAGAAATATGATCCAACACGCTCCTGCATAATGAATAGGCTCGGTATACCTTGGTCCTGAATAAGGGATGCATAGAGTACTTATACCAAATGGAGGGATCCTGTTGTTTCGAATATTCTGCAGAATACTAGGCTACCCAGACAGGCACCCCAACAACATGACAATATTTTGCAGAATGAAAGGAAAGAGCCTACCCTAGTACTTATGAACAACATTCTCTTGCTCTAGCTTCTTCTCAGCATCTAGTACAGTTTTCATGACTTGCCCACTCAATGCCGCTACAGGTGCATTCTCAGGCTCAACTTAATGCAGGGACTCGTTGCCTCACAGCTCATCTTGTTAATATTAAGACTAGTGTTTGACATGGATGTGGATCCTTTGTGATAGTTATATATTGATTTCTCTCATATTAGGATCTTCCGAGTTGGAAATCATTACATCCACATTGGAACTCACAATCACTCTGCCATTTTCTCCCTACTACGTCTCCTCATTCATGTTATGCAATCTTTGATCTGTTTTTGAACTTCGATGGGTATTAAGGATGTCTAGTTTCGTTGGCCTCATTTGTTCCCTATCAAACTGTATGAAACTACCATCAGAGGCGAGAATAAGAAGGGAATATTTTGGACGATAGAACAATTGTTCTTAGGAACGCTAAAATCATAAAGTATGTCTGAAGAAAAAATATTTATTCCAATGGTTAATTGGTATTTATCTTCCCCACATTTTGAAATTTTCCATTGCATTTAGCATTTTAACAAGCTTCAACTTTCTTTGATTTCCTTTTCACACTCTACCCTTGAATGAAATATTTTCTCTTTGCTTTTTTCCTTTATTCAAAGTGTTGATCTCTATCCTATTCAACATTTTCTCACTTTATTTTAATGGCCAATCAAAATAAAAAATACATCTGCATCTATGGAATACATAGTACAAGCCCTCTTCTCTTTCTCAAAACTATTTCAAAATAATTTTGTGATCATCGCTTTAACTCACAGTCTAATAGTCATCATAAGATGGGTCATTAGGTTAATATTAATACAAATTTATAAAACCCTACAATTCAATTGGTTATTTTTGTTAATTACATGATTCATGTTAGATGGGAGTCCTTAATACCCTAAGGTCTTGGGCACAAAACCATGTCGACATTACCATGGTACAAGATTGTTGTTTTTTTTGTGCGAGCGGCGAAAGAAAAATCTTCATTCATTTCAAATATGAAGAGCTTCTTGATTATGTTTGTTGTATGACAAATTTTGGTTGGGTCTTACACCCATATCGATTCAACAAATAGGAAAACAAAAGGAGGAATTTGCTTTTTTTTCGGTCTTTAACAGACCTAATAATTCGTTTCTTTTATAAACCATATAAATCTGTAACTTCACTAAGGGGATGACCCTCATTCAAGGAATTCTACCTGGCAAGTAATGAAAATCAAAATTTCCTCCTCTTTGCATATACCAATCAATTTTCTTTAGTGTTGGCATATGTATTTGTTCATGGGACACAAGTTACCTTTGTTTCCATCTGCTACAAGACAAACATATCGATTATTTTTATATCTATATTCATTCAGCACACAAAACCTACACATTCTTTCATTTTCTGTCTACATGCATGTTTCTCTAAGGTCTGTTATATATATATATATATATATATAATATATATTATATATATATATATATATATATATATATATAGATATATATATATATATATATATAAGATATATATATAATATAAATATATATATATATATATTATATTTATATATATATTATATAATAATATTATATTATATATAGATATATAAACACCAAATTCTCGTACTCCTGCAAAAAGGGTTTCACTATTCATTTCTGCATAATCATATTATACAGTCATCAGTTAAATGAAGAGGTCGATTACTTTGAATTTTTTACTCTCACAGTTCATTGTTTCACATATATTCACATATATCAGACCTTTAGAAATTGAAAAAAAAGTCCTAAATCATTATGGAATCATTCCTTTTCTTCTCTTTATAATATTATGGAGACCTTTGATTCCAGATCAACTTTGTTGACACATCAAGCAATTATCCCTTTTCATTGCAAATATTTTTTTTTATTAATTATTATTTTAAAAGACTCATGTAATAGTAAATTTGTTGATACTTGAATATCTTATTTTGTCACGACCTGCAAGTAAGTTGATGTTTATGTTACAGTATGATTTTTTATAACATAAACAAAGGCAGGGGAAGAAATAACAGATACATGGGGCTAGGGATAAGAAGATAAATAAGGAATAGGGTTTATGTTCATTTCAATTGATACTCAAAGAATCTAAGGTAGTTGTTCCAAACTGGCATTGTAAACCTAACCAATCAACTTATTGCTCAACCTCCATAGCCTTTTATTCACAACATACCTAGTATCAAAATCTTGGTACCACGGTCCACTCCATATTTGTACTCTACTTCCAATGCCTACCAATAATGGTTGGAAAGATATAATCTATCCACAACCATTGCATTTAGTTCAGGGGTGGCCAAGAGCTTCACTAACATAACCTCCTCCTCCATCTAAACCTCATGTTTCACATAAATTACAATCAATGACTTCTGGTGTTGTACCCACACCATAATGAATGGACCAATCCTCCAGGCCTACTGACCAACTTCCTCCATACGCTTCTCAACCCTCTAAACATACTACCATCCTCGCTCAACCTGTTGCCATAAATTAAAATAATGAATCCTAGGTTACCAAGTTAGATTCTTCTCATGATTCTTCTCACTCTGACACATCCCATCCCTGCCAATAGGAGAAGCAGGCTGATAGTGCTCCCCCTTTCAAGTCAAAATGATAATTTATGATTGAGTTATATGCACAAATGGATTATGTCTCATTTTTTCTACTGATATGGTTTATGTTATCAACACTATTTTTTATAGGATTTATATGGAAATTTTGCATGTTATCAGATGGTTTACAACACTTATTTATGAATGGACTTTTTTGGGTTTTGTAATGTACATATTATATATTTTTTGAGGATGCATTTATATTTTTGATGATCTATTCATATATTTTTCATCATGATGAAGGAGAAACAAAGATGTTTTGGAGGCACAAGGAGCTTACCTGTTATTGTTTGATGATGATTGCTTCCATATGCATATGCATAGATGATGATGATTTAATATTATAAGGCAAGAATGGGGGGTTATGTTTGCTTATGTGCATTTTATGGAAACATGATTAATTTATTTTTGAGTTATATGACACGTGTATTTTATGATCATATTATTACGAGTTAAAAGTTTATCTAAGATGACATATTGGATGACTTATATTATGGAATATGGAGGTTTCACCTACTATAAAACTTAAATATAATAATTCACAAAGTTAATTTTTCCCTTTAGAACTCCCACCCTCAGATTCTAATCAAAACTCGATTAGAAAATATATTATGACAAATGAATAAAGTGGTTTAACTATTTAACCACTTTAAGGAAGAATAACTGAGGGAGGGAGCTATGAAGGAAGGGAGAGAATTGTGCACTAAGAGGTATGCATTAAGTTTAAGTTGCCATTCCTTCCTCATGAATTACTATGTTTTGTAAGTTATAAGAAGTTGAACCAAAATATGGTAGCAAATCATTTTTTGAAGGGAAGATACAATGAAATGAGCAAGTCCATTCATCCTTTGAACATATCATTTTAGGTAACTTCTTTTTATATCATTTCATTCATCGTTTGAAGGTATGGTTTTTATTCAACCAGTGCTAATAACCATTAATCTTGTAGAGAAACATGTTGCCAATCATTGTATCATATCATCTAAAAGTGTTTGAACATTGTCTCATCTTTTATTTCCTTCCCAAAACTTATGTATATGATTTATTTACATTTCATATGTTTAGAATGTGATTTGGTTAACGATTCCTTGTAAGAATCTGACTTTAGATTCTGTTGTAATCACAAACTCTTAAATTAATAAAATCAACATTAATTTTCTCTATATTTTCTATCCAAATTTCTCACAAAATTTGTATATTTCTTTGTAATCAATTCCCTTTAATTCACCAACTTAACGCGTCTAAGGATCTACCGTTATTTCAGGTTGAAAATCCTTAAAACAATAATTAGTTTGTTGCTTCTCATGTCTAATTTTAGTTTTCTATTCACTAAATTTTAATATAAATATTTATGTTTCATAATTTTTTTTGAAATTTCAAGCATCATTTTCTAAACATTAAGTTCCAGATTTGATTTTATGTTTAATATTTTGTATATAATCTTCTTAAATCACTAAAAACTAGTAAATTTTCTTAAAGTTAGTCACAAGAAAGGGTATACAATTACAGGAAAATGTGTCCCATTATCTCACTTTCCCTAGTGATATCTGAGGGGTTAGTTAGGAGAAGCATAGAAATTATCCCTGATATTTAATCTTTTGGTGACCATACTGGGGAATGATCAGTTCCCTTGTCATCTCAAATCTATTTTGAATTCATGACTATTCAGTCTTTTGAACAACCTAATATTAGATTTCTTCTGTGTGATTAGACTAATATTGCTCACTCATTGCTTGATTTTATCCTTCAAAACACTTCTTATAACGAATAATGTGCTTGCAATTGGGCTATCATCTCCCTACACATTCAATTGCAAGAACAAAAAAATCCTTCAAAAGGAAAATTTGTGAGCATGAAAACCTAGCTCATAGATAATTGGTACATTTATATCCCTCATTCATCTTCTTTAAATCTAATAAATGAACATTTGATCTAATCAACAACTTGGTCTTATTCCACAATTCAAGAAATTCTTTGCACATTGCTAATTCTTTACTCAATTACATTTTATTCAACACCCCTATTGTTGATCAATTAAATCAATATTGGGTTATAATTTCATGGGAAATTGAAATTGCTAACGAGAAGGAAGTCATGATTAACCAACAATGTGAACAAGAACACCAACACGTACACACCCCTCACTAATTATCTTCATATGAGTAGCAAATGTTGATATTATAGACATATCAGAGCCGAAATTCCCAAGTATACTCATATAGATGAAATTCAAAGATGTAGAGTTATCTTAGAAGTGGATGCTCGATGCTATTTTTTACAAAGTATAACTAGTTCTTATAGGATTACCTCTCTCGCAAAGCGTATAATGCTTGAGACTTAAGTACAATCTTCCTTTGGAACCGAGGGGTATACTGCCTCTAGATTTCGCTCATTTGGTTTAGGCTCAAATGCCACTCCAACTATCTCTATTAGGTCAATCTATTCATCTTTCATTCCTCATCAATCAACCACTAACTCTGTAAGGTCATTTGTAAATACAACTTATTCCAATGCAAAGAATATATTAACAATACCCCTTGGCATGTGCAATCCCCTTTAAACTTGGCACTAGCTAATGCACCTCTCCCGAAGTTTAAATACCATTTACCTAAATTATCATCTAATGGAACTACCACAACAAATGAGCATTTAATCACATTCTCTAATGATTGCCACAATATTGGGGGAAATGATAATGGCACATGTATGTGGACATTAGTGAATTTTGTTCAAGCCAAAGATACTTCTATTTTTTTCAAACTGCCTCCAAAACCCTTTTCCACTTAGGAAGAGCTTTGATATTGGTTCAAATCTACCTATGGATAGCCTATAAACCCTATTGATCTCTTATTTGATTGAAATGATGTCTCATTTTCAAAAGTATAAACCATTAAATCATTTAACCTTCATTTTTAATTAGTTTCCTAAAATCTTCCATCCTCAAAATCAAGCAGTGATGACGCACTACTATAGTGCATTACCAACATATTACTGTCAATGGTTAGAGGAGAATAAAGCCACAAGGCTATAATCCGCACTCCAAATTTGTCAATTTAAAGGACCACAATCCTATAAGCCACATGCCTATAATCCTATGTTCCTTTAGAGGGCCAAGTCAATCAATCAAACATGACATCCATCCTTCAACTCATGTAAGACATGAGTAATAGATTTATTTCACACCAAAGGAAACTTAACATACAATCTTAACCAAAACCCTCTTATTAAATCATGTTCATGATGCTCAATAAGCATATTAACTGAACTCTCTTTTCTCTAAGCCATGGTGTAATTTCTGGGAAGAGTGTCATGATGAAAAAAAAAAATCAAATTCAAATTAGTACGAGAGAAAGAATCTTTGGCAAAATAGAATTATCCCTTCGTGGCAACTCTAAACTGGATTGATAATGAAGAAGTGCTAGTTTTTTAGAGAAGAGGTGATTTTAGGGCTTGTAATGCTATAAATCGCACTTTAAAGCAACATGAAAATAAAAGAGCTATAGATCCTTAAATCTCCCATTCCATTGTAAATACTACCTCCACTTCTCAAAATGTACATTTTCCTATCTCCTCTTCACCTTCCACACTACCTAAATTTAACATTATAAAATATATTGCTAGAATTAAAGTTGATGCCTCTTTTCTTGATATGGTAGTAATTCCTAAGTAACAAAGGGAGTTAAAGGGTTTCCTTCAATTTAAAATACATGCACCAGTTATTGTTATAGAAATCCATCAAGAATAAGAAGACCCTCAAGACAAGGTCCTTGTTGTTCACAACCCTTCAACTTCTCTTAGATCCCCTCGTTTTTATGTCTCTGTGAAACTTCATAAAAAAATAACACATTGTTGCTTGGTTGATGAAGGCTCCAAATTTAACATAATGCCTAAGGTCATAATGAAAGAATTAATTTTGCAATGCGTTGAGGATACCCCAAGGAAAGTACTCACATCCAACAACTCTCTCTAGGAAACAATTGGTCAAATAAATGACATCAGGCTAGTTATGCACTCATCCCGAAATTAGAACTACTTGTAACATAGAAGTCATGGAAATTCTAGTCTCTAATTATTTAATAATTATAGGAAGAGATTCGAAAATCCAAACTAGTGTTTACAATTCATTTGATGGAGCACATATGACCTTGCCTAACAATAGTAAAAATATTATTTTTTATAGGGAAGGTTAAAGTACACCATATATAAGAGGTTTACACCAACTGCATGTTAACTACCTAGAAGAGGACATTGGTGTTTATTTCCTTTCCTCAAAGATGAGATGCACCCTCCTATAGAAACCCATTAGGAAGTTCCGCTCTAGCACTTACATTTTTTCAGGGCCTCTTCTAATGATGGTAATGGCACTGACATAGTCTTGTATTATCCTCTCAGAAAAATGCACCAATACATGTTTAGACTCGAATTTCAATGCACCAATAACATTGCATAATTTTAAGTACTACTTATTATGATAGAGAAAGTCTTAACTTTGGGTTGTAAATACTTGACTGCCTTTGGTGGCTTAGAACTAGTTGTCAGTTTAATAAATGAATTATATTATCCTTCTAACAAACTCATTAAAAGGTATACATTTATTTGAAAAATATGTTCAAACTTTTATCCTTCAACATTAATCATGTTTGAAGGGGGCTTAATTCCTTTACTGATCGATTATATATACATGCAGCAAGTTAATCTCATCAAATATTACTTGGAAGGGCAAATTGTATTTTATAGTCTCTTTTTAGGCCTCATCTCCCAAGCAAAGATAAGGTTTGGTAGGTCTTATCTGATGATGGAATCATTTGTGCTTTCATCCAAAACCATCCTATCAAGGAGGAAAATATTATATTTTTAAAATACAACCAATACCCATTCATAATTTCCCCTCTAGAAATTTATTTCTCACCATGTGGTATTCCTAATTCAAAATAAAAACATGGAGAATAATTTAAGCAGAAAATTGGAGAAACAATTTTGGTAAGTATTGGAACCCTTGATGATCCAAAGATATTACAAGTCAAGGCCCATTGCAATGAATAAGAGAAAGATAATCTAATGAAACTATTAAAATAATTCTATGATGCCATTTCCCGAACTTACAAATATGTTCAAGATTTTGATTCTAACATCATTCAACCTGCCATTCCTATCAAAGAAGACGCCAAACTAGTTAGGCAAAGGAAATGACCATTCAAACCTACTCTAGAAGCCACTATTAGAAAAGAACTGAATAAATTACTTCAAGCTCAAATAATTTTTCCAGTTAAATACTCAGAGTGGGTGGCCAACTTGGTCCCAGTTAGGAAAAAGAATGGTGACATACAGTTGTGTGTGGACTATCATTCATAAAATAGGGCAAGCGTAAAAGATAATTCTCCTTTGCCTAACATGGATTAGATTTTATAGCAAGTAGTGGGATTACAATTGATGTCCTTATTAGATGGCTTTTTTGGTTATAAACAAATCCACATGAAGAGAGTGGACAAATACAAAACTACTTTTACTACTGTTTGGGTAGTTTTTCTCATGAACGAATGCCTTTTAGATTGATCAATGCAGGTGCCAAATTTTAGAGTGATATGCAACTAGTCTTAAATGAACTAATTGGGAGGATCATTTAGATCTATTTGGATGATGTTCCAGTATACTCAAAGTGTCATAAATATCATTTTGAGCATGTAAGACAAGTTTTCATTAGTTGTAGAAGATTCAATATATCAATCAATCCAAATAAGACTATCTTTGGAGTCACCGCGAGTAAGATTATAGGATATATTGTGTCTGATGCTAGAACTAACATTGATCTAGAAAGGGTCGAAGCAATAGAAAACTCCCACCCCCTAATTCAAAAATGGAAATACAATCTTTCATGGGAAAGGTAATTTTTCTTTGCATTTTTATTGATGATTTTGCTAAAATTATTAAACCTATTCACAATATCTTAAATAAAGATCATGTTTTCAAGTGGGATGATAATGCAAAAAGATATTTCTTGCATTAAAAGAAGCTATTACCTCTGCACTACTATTGGTAAAGCTATATTTCACTAAATAATTCTATATCTATACCAATGCCATAGAGGAAGCCATTTGTGGCATCTTTATGTAGAAAAATGATCAAGGAATAAAAAAACCAGTTGATTTCATGAGTCAAATATTTTCAGATGATGAATTAAAATATTATTTAATTAAGAAACATGCCATTTCTCTTATCAAAGCAATTGATAAATTTCAACACTATATGCTAGGAAATCATATAGAGGTAAGAGTATCGTTACCTAGTGAATTTTTTTTTCTTTCGTAGACCTATCTTTTAGGGAAAATTGCTCATTGGCTTACAAGAAATCAATAACATTATCTGCCAATCATAAATATGAAAATGATAAAGGGACACATTTTAGAACTTCACTTGGCTCGATACCTTGAACCTTGTGATTCATAGAATGACATTGAATCCTTGTCTTATTTTTTATTATTATTAAGGAGTGAAAAATTGATGTTATAGATCACCCCTGGTACAAGAACTTGTTCTAGTACATCCAAGATCAAGAATGTCTTGATCATCTTGATAAAGATCAATTAAGAAGGTTTCATTTGGAGTCTTCCAAATATTTAATCCATAATAACATTATTTTCCAAATATATTTCAATGGATTGTTACTATGGTGTGTCAAATATGAGTTTACTGATGGAATTTTAGAACTCTCTCATGGTTCCACTCATGGAGGAATGCATATAGGTGGTCACTTTGTAGCCAAATCCATAACAATTTTTTTTTAAGGTATGGATATTATTAGTCAACAATCTTTTCATATTCATATAAATATTTGCAAAATTGCAAAGAATGTCAGCAAGCTATTGGTTGAGAGAAATTTTACACGACACATTTGCAACCTATTATAGTTGATTTCCTATTTCCAAAATGGGGTCCTGAATTATCATACCAATCAATCACCCCTCATCTACAACACACATTTTATCCTCACTGCCACCGATTATTTCATGAAGTGAGCAGAGCATGTCCCATTAAATAACCCCCAAGATGAGAAAGTCATTGAATTTCTTGAAAACAACATTCTCTCCCATTTAGGTTTTCCTCTTGACTTGATTATAAATAATGGTACGACATTTAATTTTGCATGGTTAACCAAGTTTTGTGAAAAATAGAGGATTAGGAATTCAACATCCTCCACCTATTACCCCCAAGGTAATGGGCTGGATGAATCTACAAATAAGATATGGTTGTTTATGTGAAGGATTTAATTGTGTTTAATTTTTGTCATGTCACCATTACCAGCGATAACTTACATGCAATAGAATGACTATGGCCATGATATATTGTCCAACACATATTCAAACCTGCCATTTTATCCATTCGAGATTACCCATTAATACCATATCCCACCCTTCATTTTTTCGCCAATGCAATGTGTCTTTCATTTAAATCCCCATTAAATGATAATGCCAACTCATCTTCTTAGCGGTCGAACTTTGTTTACGTGACACCTCCATATTTATACGACTAGTGTTTGATGTTGATGGGGATCCTTTGTGATGGTTATACGTTGATTGCTCTCATATCACCATCTTATGATTTGGTAATCCTAACAACCACGTTGTCACTCGCCATTACTCTGCCATTTTCTCCTCACTACATCTCAAGCCTCGTTCATGTACGAACTTGCAGCGGTATTAGTGATGTTTGGTTTCTTTGGCCTCGTTATTTCCCTATCAATCCGCCTGAAATTACCGTCAGAGGTCGAGGAGAAGAAGGGAGAACCTTGGATTATAGAAAATTTTTCCCGGGCACATTAAAATGATCAATTATGCCTAGAGAAAAATTACTTATTCCGACTTTATATAGGTTAATATTACATTGAGTTTTGATGCCCTATACCTATTTCTCCTTGTGCTTTTCTCCTTGTGCTTGTTTGTTAATTGCTTGATGGTGTCTCAAAATTTATTTGAAATCATTTAAGTGAAGTCAGAAACCCCTCTTGGTTTCTTCAAGAACATATTGAACCTCATAGAATTTGTATTTGTCTAAATCTTTCTTCTGCATGTTGGTATGAAGTTAATTTTATGCACATGCAAAGGAAAACGCCTCTATGAGGCATTCATATGGTTTGTCTTGCCCCGTGCTTACCTCTTCCTAGTATACTAGCGCCATTCAATGCAAACACTTGAGGAAGAGAACCATGTCACAAAATCAATTTGTATTTTATTCCAATTCTTTGAATTGGTATTTACCTACCCCACGTTCTGAAAATTTCCATCACATTTAGCATTTTAAAAAGATTCAACTTGCTGAGACTGTCTGTTTACACTATGCACTCGAATAAAATATTTTCTCTGTGCATATTTTCTTTTATTCAAAGTGTCATTCTCTAACATCTTAAGTATGTTATCACTTATTTGTAAAGGCCGTTCAAAAGCAAAAAATCATGTGAATCTCTAGCAATAGAAAGTACATTCCCTCTTCTCTTTGTCAAAATCATTTCAAAATAATTTTGTGATTACCACTTTAACTCACAGTTTAATGGTTGTCGTAATGATGTGTCATTAGGTTAATTATAATACATCATTTATAAAACCATACAATGCAATTGGTTATTTTTCTCAATTACACTTGACATGGAGCTTTTGAGACCATAAGGTCTTGGGCACAAATCCATGTCAACATTACCATGGCACAAAGCTAATGTTTTCTTTGTGTGGCCAGTGTAGGAAAATCTTTGTTCTATTTATCTTTTATTATGTTTGTTTTATGACAAATTTTGGTCGTGTTTTATGCCCATATCCATTGAATACATAAAAAAGGCACAAATTCGCTTGTTTTTAGTCTTTGACATACCAAACAATTTGTTTCTTTTAGTAGCCATATATATATGTAACTTTACTAAAAGTATGACCCTTGTTCAAGGTGTGATAGCCCTGGGTTAAAAGTTCGTGTAATAAAGTTAATAAAGGCAAAAATAAGACCAAGGTCATGGGACACGTATTCCAAGTTGAATGTTGGGAAAAACATCTTAGTGGGTGTTCATTTTGGTTTATTATGGCTAACGGAAATTGGTGAAGGAATTGGAAAAGGAATTGAAAAGGCAAAGAAACATTAATTCACATTAAATTTATGAAAATAAAGGAAATAGGACAAAAGGAAGGTGAAAGGTCACAGGTTGCATGTGAGAAGGAAATTGAAGGAAAATTAAGGAAAATGAAGAAAATAGAGGCCTCAATGATAAAAAGGCTTTTGAGGATTAGTTCATGGCTTTTGTCAGTTGAGAATTTTGTTAGTTCAGTTTTGAAGCTCTCTCTCTCTATTCTCTCTCTTACTCTTGCACACTTGGAGAATTCTTGGAGCATACTAGAATGGGAGAAAGGAAGGCAAAAGAAGGACAAGAAAGAAAAGGAAAGCAAAGCTCAAGCAAGGAAGAGTTGGATCAAGTGGGTACAATGATATTTCTTATAGGTATTGAGTTGCATCTATGATTTCCTTGCTAGTTTTGGCATGCATGGTACATGCATGTGCATATTTGGTTCTCTTGTTGTCATTAACATGGGTTTTTCCAAGTGTGACAGTGGTTTGAGATTTGCCTTTCCATTTATGGATAACCATGGCGTGATGGGTTTCTTTCATTGATTGAGCTTTGTATTTTTGGATGGTTTTGGAACTGAGTGAGGTGGTCTTAGGAAAATTTCAAAGG
Source organism: Pinus taeda (assembly GCA_000404065.3). Lineage (NCBI taxonomy): Eukaryota > Viridiplantae > Streptophyta > Pinopsida > Pinales > Pinaceae > Pinus > Pinus taeda. The sequence continues at coordinate 78,489 of APFE030472712.1, read as the reverse complement.
GCCTAGGAATCCCTTGATCGGTAATGGTGGGATTGCGATAAAGCCTGAGGGTGGATACTGGTGAATTCCTCAAGGTATTGACGAATAAATCCAATGGCATCCAAGATTTTTTAGGGCCTAGTGATCCCTTGACTAGTTTTGGAGGGATTGCGATAAAGCCTGGTGGTATATGTTTCTTTGTTTGGGCCTAGGAATCCCTTCACTGGTAATGGTGGGATGGCAATAAATCCTAGTTGTCTAGGTTCTTGTTTCGGGCCTAGGAGTCCCTTGACTGGTTTTGGCAGGATTGCGGTAAATCTTGAGGAATCCCTGGTTGTTTTGTTCTGAGTCCCACATTCATTCTTAGAATATGAAACGGGGGTGATTTGCTGAAAGAAAGATTTGTTTCACCCCTCTCTATTGTCGGGTGGTACGTGGAAGTCCCTAACTTGGTTTGATTAGCATATGTTAATAAGAGCTATTTTCTCTTGTATTTTATAAGTAAATGTACTTTTTGTGATGTGGCTTAGATCATTGTTTTATTATTGTTATTATTTTTGTTATATGTTGGTTATAAGCATAGTTTATGACATATTCTAGTTATGACTCTTATCATGTTATGATTGGTCAATGAATGGTTATTTAATGCATGATCTAATAGATTTTATTGCAACTATTGTGAGAGGGCATTAGACATTCTTGAGTATTTTCAAATAAGTATGATACTCCCTATGTTTAGATATGCATTCACGACCTATAGATTACATGTTGACAATGTGTTTGACTAAATGTCTGTCATGGTTAGGCTTGGTTAGGTCAAGTCCTTGATCAAGTTTTGTGTTAGAGGATTTTTCCTTTTCATTTGTTGTTTTGGAAAGTCTCATCAAGTTTTGGGTAGTGATTTGTAGTCTATCCCTGAAAAAGTGGCACAGATCTCATGGTTGCGTGCTTAGAATTGAGAAATTGGGACTGGAGTCGCTACCTTGCATACTTATGCATTCAATTGGAGACCTATATCCACATGGATGTAGGCTTATGCATGTGACTGGTAGCCTAGGTCAATGAAAAAACAGTCTAGCTCAGGGCCTAGGCACATGGAGTGGTTGTATAGCTCTTGAGGGTCCTCTAGTTCCTAAGGAAGGTCAATAATGTTTCAGTTTGTTGATTCCACTTCCTTAACTATATGTAGGAGGTTGATTTATGTCATAGTAACTCTCAACTCATGTTTTTCCTAACAAGTCGGTGCAAGAGGGTAAATGTGGGAGGGGTGGTTACACAAAGAATGCTACCTAACAATCAGTAAAACTCAAAATTTTCTCCTCTTGGCATAGATTGATCAATTTTCTATTAGTGTTGGCATATGTTTTTGTTCATAGGACACAGGTTATCATTGTTTTCCTCTACTAGGTGACCAAAATTATGATTATTTTTATATCTATATTCTGTCAGTGTGTTGAATCTATAAATTCTTTTACTTTATGTCCACAAGCATCTTTCTCCAGGTTCATTTTTAATACACACACACACACACACACACACACACACACCAAACCCTTCTACTCCTATCAAAGGGTTTCATTGTCTCATTTTTGCATAATCATATACAATCATTTATCAAACAAAGAGGTCATTCTCTTGAGTTTGCTACTCTCACAGTTCATTGTTTCACATATATGCATATATAACAAACCTATGGAAATTGAATAAGAAGTCCTAAATGATTATGGCATCATTCCTTTTCTTCTCATAATATTATGCAGACCTTTGATTCTAGATGAATTCTGTTGATGCATCAAGAAATTATTAATTTTCCCTGAAATTATTTTTCTAATTAATCAGTATTTTAAAAGACTCATGTAATAGTAAATTTGTTGATAAGGGACTATCTTATTTCATCATGAGCTGCAAGTAACTTGATTTTTATGTTATAGTATGAGTTTTTATAAAAAAAAACAAAGGTAGGGGAAGAAATAACAACGACAGGGGTCTAGGGATAAGAAGAGAAAGAAGGCCTAGTGTTTCTATTAATTTCGATGGAGACTCAGAGGAGCTAAGGAAGATGCTCCAATTGGAATTGTAAACCTAACCGGTCAGCTTATTGCTCAACCTGCACAACATTCTATTCACAATAGACTTAACATTAGAATCCCATTATCGCCCCACATTTCTGCTCCACTTGTAGTTCCTACCAATAATGGTTGTGTTGACGGTGCTAGACCTGCCAACATGTAAGGGGATCTCCCCGATAAGAAGTCGCAATTAGACCTTAGACCGTTTGGTGTAGGAGTCCCAATAGTGGGCCGTACAATATCACCTTGACTGTGGTTTCACAAAGAGGCAAGTAAGATGTCACTGTTGGTAGCAACGGTGTGACATATGCAATAATTCAAGGAAGGTGGATGAGAGGTTCTAACACATGAAGGGTGAGGTGAGTGCACCCCTTGGAAACTTGTGATAGCACAGAGTTAAGAAGGGAACACATGAACAAAGATGCATCACAACATGGAAGGCAAGTTAGCTAGCAATCCAAAGTGATGGTTAAATGAACAACACATTTCAAAAAGATTCATACATTCATATATAAAAATAGCTACACATGCATGTGTAAGAAAACAGATACATATATCATTTAGAGTACTCAAGATAGCTGAATAGCAGTACAACATATGCATGAAACGTGTTGGTTTTGTTATGTTAAGAAGTGTAAGTACCAGTCATACAATACATCCATGTCCAACCACTAGTTCCATCAGCGGAATGTTACAGCCATAACTGCCTACTCCTCCAAAGAGATATACTAGCTCTGCGCAGTGGAGAAGCGAAGGCTCATTACAATACTGTCCAAACTTTCTCTAAGATACTCCTATCAAAATTTTGGCTAACCAAAAGCCTCTACAATGAGTTATGAGGTTCTATTTATAGTAAAGGGTGGGGTGACCCTTGACATTCCCCTTTGTGACCATTCATCTACCTTCATGACTATTCAACTACTCTATGAATGTTACATTCAACTATCGACACTTGAACTTCCACTTGACAAGACGTTACATTACAATGCACATGTGCCCATGTGAGACAAAATGGCTTGAGCAAGACATGAAAGACATCACTGACACTCAGACCGTTATGGTGAGACAAACTCTTTGACATCCTTTTGATGGTCGAAGGTGGTGAGCTGATTCCAAGCTTGGTCACAAACAACAGGTGCAGGATTCAGAAAATGGGAAAGCATGCATGTGTGTGAAGCAGGTCACCGCAACAACGACCATCCATGCAAAAACAGTGTCATGCATGCAAGAACAGTGAGATGCGAACGAAAACTGAAACATACTTCCACAAGCTAACATACATCAAAACGAAAATAAGCGCTCACTAAAATCAAGAATACAATACTCACTCAAAGAGAAACACAAAAAGTGATAGAAACGCAACGCAAGACATGAAAAGTGGGCTTACCCAAAAACAACTGAGCTGAATGTGCTGACGGCTCGTAGATGCAATGTGAGATGTGAGAGCTGCAAAGTCTATGTGAGGAATGAGCTCTGCAACATCCGGCTTATGAGTTTTGATGAAATCGAGGTTGTGACGGAGATGTCACAAATCTAGGAAAATTGACACTTGGTAGGAGGTTTCTTAAATGATCCTTGCATGTAACCTCTAGCTGCTAAATATAAATCCCTAAATCAAGGGATGACTTCTCATGTTGCCTAGGGAAAAGCAGTCCATGCATGCAAATCAGTTTTTCTCGGTCTCGGAGGGAACAGGTCAACTTGAAGGCACATGCATTAGTCTACGATTCTAGGATGAAAATCTACGCATTTTCTAGGCTGAGTAGAGATGGTTGTCCCAAAGGAATTGCATAATTTCTGGGAGGAACATGTGAGTGTCTCCCAAGATTTCGAAATTTATGGGCTGAGACGCTGTCCTGGGTCAAACCTCACAATTTTCTCAGGGAAGCCTGTTTGACTGCATTGAGAAAATTCTGAGCCCAATAGGCTAGCTTGATTTACACAATTTTTGCTATTTGTTGGGCTGGCTATCCCATAGGGATTGCAAAATTTCTGGGAGGAACAAGTGACTGTCTCCTAGGATTATGCAATTTTTGGGCTGAGCAGCTGTCCTGGGATGAATTGCACAATTTTTAAGAGGAAGAATGTCAGGAAGAATTATGCAATACTAGAGCCCAGCTGGGTTTACACAATTTCTTGAGGGAAGGATGGTTCCCCTCGAGAATTGCACAATTCCTAGAGCGAGCTGCTCAACCAACAACTGACACTAAGTCCAAAAAGCAGCCTATGAAGGGGTTGGAACAAACTTGCATGCACAAGCTGACAACACTTTATGAAATAGTTGAAGATGACGTGCTTGACAATGCAAGACATGTTGCTTAGGATAGTCAGAAGGGAGGCTGCAAAATGAATCTAAGGCAAAATTTTGGAGGGTGGTTGTAGCCGTTACAACACTTGCTGACACACTGGTAGAACTCCAGCTCTCTGAATGGACCTTTTTTGTGAAAAGAAAGTCTAACACGTCCAAAAGTATTGTTTATTTCTTTGGTCATCTTGGTTTTCACACTTTCTTGATTGTAAGATGTAGCATATGCCAAGCACTTGGTCATTCAACACACATTCCAAGCCAAGAAAATTGTTTCTATTGGGGATGAAGGGTATATTGTTGCACAAGTCATATGATCGCCAAAGTTTTAGTTTCATCTCTCATGTTTCTTCGCTACTAGCAAGCCTAGACAGTACCCTGGCAGAGTCACGCAGGAAAACAAGCATCGCTCCGTTGCCAGCGGACCTAGTCAGTACCCGGATAGTGTTAGTTGCATCACCTCTTTGCGCAGGAAGCCTTTCTCTTCTTTCGCCTTATTCATTTTTATTTTATTTTTTTATTTTTTCACATTTTAATTTTTTTCATTTTTCATTTTTGTAGCTATGCATAACATTTATTTGTTTCAAAGGCGGAAGAGGGATCCTGAATTATTTAGAGTAGAAGAGGTTGTTCCTTTAGAGAAGTAGTTTATATATACCTTAGACGTGCTTGTTCAGGTTTTCCCCCTCACCTTATTCTACTTTACTAAGATGACAAGGATTAACCCAAAAACAACTGACTAGAGTAGGTGATACTAGTTAGCACACAAATGTTGTGTTTTCACAAAGGTTTACTTCAAACAATATGTATTTTCCATTGATGTATCATGGATTAAAGACAACAAGTTCTTACATAAGAGAGAAGACAACAAATAACCAAATGTTGATAGTTGTACAAGTCCTCTTGTAATTTACCCAACTTGTTTCAAGAGTTGCACACATTTCATGTGAAACTAACCTATGGCATAAACAAGCAAAAGAAAATAAAGAAGTAGAAGAAAATGTGTATGCAAAGCGAGTAAGAAAACAAACAAGCAAGCAAGCAAACACACAAAGAAAGGAGCAAACATGCATGCAAGCAAACGACTCAAAAGCAAACACTACTCCTGCTTCTAAGCTAATAGTGCATGGGTTGTCTCACGTGAAATGATACTTCCAATGAAACCACCATGCATTGGTTGACCCATGTTGGTGAAGGCATGGTTTGCAAACAACATAGCTGTGCAAACCAAAAAACATGAAATATATAATGACGAAGACAAACACACTCTGATCTATCAAGTGTCCATAGAACAAAAATGAGTGAAAGCGCATGACATGCACTCTGTGGACTTGCCATGGTGCTCTGCTACATTGTGTGCAGATGTTGAGTGTATGCATTCTGTTTAGAGAATTTTCGGCAAAATCACATAATTAATCATTTGTCGACGCGTTTCGAACCAACCAGTGTGGTTCATCGTCAGGACAAGTTGAAGATACAGATCCAGTAGAAGTTGGAGAACTTGTTGTTGATGCTTGATGTGATCTTTCACTGCTTGAACCTTTTTCTTCTTGATATGTCCTTCTACCTCTAGAGTTTGAGGAGTGGTAATTTCTTCCAATCCTTTACACGATATGATCGGATTAATTTCTTGATGCTCGATGTGATCTTTCACTTCTTGAACATTTTTCTTCTTGATATGTCCTTCTAGCTTGATAGTTTGAGGAGCGGTATTCTCGACCAATGAATTACAAGATATGGTTGGATTCATTTCTTCTTTCTCGATGTGATCTTTCACTTCTTGCACCTTTTTCTTCTTGATATGTCCTTCTATCTTGAGAGTTTGAGTGTTAATTCTTGCCAATGCTTTACAAGATATGGTTTGATTCATTTCTTCTTTCTCTGGGGTGGGGTCCTAGCATATATCCTCTTCTTTTGATGTTTCTTGATCCTTTTCTTCCTCCTCTTCATATTCTATGTAAAATAGTTTCTTCTCAGCACACTTATGACCTTTAGTGAATTTGCTATCACAATTGTTACAAAGCCCTTTTTCTCTTTTTCCTTCCAATTGTTGTGGTGTAACCCTTGTAGTTTGTGGAAGGCTAGGAGAAACAACACTTCCATCTTTATAGTTGTGAGGGGTAGACTTCCTTGTTGCCATAATTTTACTTTCCAATATGCAACAAAGCCCTTTTACTATTTCCAATTGTTGTGGTGTTGTTCTAAAGAAGGTATTGCTCTTTGTATCCTCATAATGTGCTATCATTTCCTCCCTGAACATTGACCACGTAACAAGTTTTTTACAAGAATAGAGCCCTTTATACCATAAAAATTGATCTGGTTCTAAATATGAAGATGCAATACATACCTTTTATAACAGTGGTACACCATGTAGATCAAAATATTGCTCCATCTGATGTATCCAATTTACTGGATCCTTGCCATCAAACTTCCTCATCTTGCTTTTTCTTGATTTTAGGAGATCGATCTTGAAATGATTGTAAATCTATACTTTAAGATATTTAAGTTCTGAAAGTGTGACCTATAGTAGTCCTGTACATCCTCTTTCCAATGCCACCATTCTGATCCAAATTGGATTCTCCAAGGAAGAGTTATGCGAAATCTCCCACAGTGACCTGATTATAAACTAGTTCAGTAGAGCGAACTTGTACGATGTGCCACAAGTCACCGTTTCGACCTTTAGCTCTAAAAAATATATAGAAGAAACTACCGTTTGTCCTCTTTCTACCTCTTCTTAGAAAATTTCAATCCGATGCTCAAAAAGAAAGTTATGATGATTTTCCCTAGGTCACTTGTTTGGAATGTAATTCAGGAGTCTGCAAAAAGACCAACTTCCTTAGATCATATCTCCACAAATATAGCGCAAAAAGCTCTGAAATTCGGACTCGAGATTTAGCGCGATGTCTTC